>JAMKQA010018076.1:0-14183 GCA_024699735.1 Posidonia australis
ATTTTAATTTCTTTTCACTTGATTAGGGTTTAAAAATTTGATTAATTAGGGTTTTATTGGATTTTAAGTTGATTTAAGTGGATTTTAGCTAGATTAAGTGGATTAGGATTTATGGTTAGATTTTTAAATGGATTTTGTTTGATTAGGGTTCTTGTTAGGGTTTTGGATGGATTTTAGCTGGATTAAGTGGTTTATTTGCTTTTTAGTGAATTTTAATGGGTTTTAGTGTTTTATTGAGTCATGTGGGCTAATGTGGGCCTAATTGGGCTTGTGTGAGCTAGGGTTTTGGTGGTTGCGACCAGAGCATCAACCGAAGGCGCCTGCTGCCAAATGAGCTCAAAATTGGGGTGTCTACACTTAGTCATTCACAGTTGATTCTTAGTAGTTTAGATACTTAATTAGTCTTTAACTATTCTATAAATTATGTACTTAATTATGTTTTATTTGATTAGGCTAATAAATATTAGGTGTAGCCACGTGGGTTGTTACACTTGAGTTATATACTAGTGCACAGCTAATAAGTTAAATATGAAGGATCAATTACAATTAGATTACTATCCTACGATTGTAATGTATGTAGGAAAAAAGACCAAAAAAAAATTTATATCAATTATTCATGAAGAATCAAAGAATTAATAATTAATATATAGTCATGTTGATTGTGTAAAGTCTCATTAGATAAAAAGTTCATCTCTTATGCATGGAGCTATATTTAAATTTCAAAACATACACATCAATATCGACAAAAAAAAACATACACATCAAGAAAATAGCTTTTAAAAGGCATGCTTTAAAGAGTTTGATTGTTTGTTGGGCAATAGTAAATTGTCAACTGTAGTATTGTGGCATTCAAGAGAGATATCAAAGTTGTGTATCTGTTCAAGTGAGGTGTGTGTTGGGTGACCTTTTAGTGATCACTCACATGTGTTTGTTTTGATGTTTTTGCAGGTGCAGGATAGAGGTAGGGGTTTACTAGTGTGCGAAAAGCTGGAGTTACTTTGCTACACATTAGGAATCCTGGTGAGAGTTTAATAGCTTAATTTTATTCTAGTTAATAGTGGTTTATTTATGTTGCTTATAATTAGATCTAGCTTTAGCCAATGTACTTTAAAAAAAAATGTAGTTCAGTTGAGAGGTAACAACTTGGGGCAGATCGTTACACTGGGGTACCTGGGTTAGAATCCTTAGGTATCCGAATACCAAGAAACGTCAGTGAACGCACCCTGTACTGTGTGATATGTAGATATATTAAAGGTTGAGTTCCCAAGACAGTTGGACTCCTCGACGGAGTAGTCCTCCACGGCAGTGTAGTAGGGATCGAAGTTTAAGTTTCCCATGACTGCTTATGGTTGGTCAATCGCCTCTGATCAAGGTGACTTGATAGGTTTTTGCGCTGGGTGTGTGAGTTGTGATTTTGAGATGATTTCAGCTATAGTTTGGCTTTCCGGAAATGCATAAAGTGGTTTCAAAATGCATATGATTTAAAGAATATAAAGATTACGATTTTGAAATATATGTTTTAAGAAATGAATTTACCGGATTAATTTATAATTGTGTTTTGCAAACTTTGGTATTCCTTGTCAATGTGGTTTTGGTGCTACTACGAATGAAGTTGTTGGTGGTAGCGTCAATTCTTGGTTCTTCGAGGTTTTTGATTTCGGTTTTGGTAAACACGTACAAGATGACAATGGATGTAACTCATGCATTTTCTTTATGATTTTTGTACAGGTGCAGATTAGTGAAGTCGTAGTCCAATAATGAAGTATGTAGTTAGAGCCACATAGTCACACACCACAGGTCTTGGGTAGTGGTAGTAGTTTCTTATTAATTTTTAGTTTAGTAGTTTTTATTTCCTGCATTTTTGTTAATTATTTAGTTAATATTTTCTCTAGATAGTGTTATTGCTAGTTTGTAGCATCAGAGTGTTACAAAGTGTGTCTTTCGGATCATTTATTTCAACAGGTTCATCTTGTACTAGGAGTTTGTTTGCTTAATTTGACTACTTCTCCTTTAATCTCTTCAGAAGAACTTTGACAAGTAGAAGTTGTAGCAGGTGCTTTGTCATGTAATGTAGTATCTTCAGTTGCTTTCTTTCAAATCTACTAAAGGATAATACAATCCATGATGGACTTAGAAGTCAAGTATTTTTTTCACAAGTGGATGTATTAGCATTATAACTTCTTGCTCTAGTTCAACAAAGTCTTCTATTCTTGAATTCTCCGGAGATGATGAAGAATCTGATACTGAAGCTGGGCTTTACTCGAGTACATGGAGATCTTCATAGTCTCCCACTTCGAATAAGCACTCTGACTTGTTAATCTTAAGGTCAAGGTTTTGTTGCCCCTACTCCATTTGTACTGTATGGAGATACCTACTATTTTCATCTACTTGTTCGATTACTTCTTCTTTCTTTATTTATGTGAGCCTCTTCAAGACGCTCTATCACTAGTTCTCTTGCGAAGTCCGGGACAACTGCCTCTTGTATCCAAGGCTACTTGAAGTCATAGATCATGGAGCAAAGAGGTTCCTACCATTCTCAATTATACAGTGGTTACATATTTTACTTTTCAACATAAGCCACATCATGATTTGGCAAAGGATATTGTTGTTGCCTTATATTCCTTAAATGTTTTTGAAGAGTTGGCCATAAAATGTTGCCTTAATTATGCATGCCATAGATCTTGTCCTTCACAGCATAGCATTCTTCTAGAGTGTGTCCATTTTTTTGATGATATGGACAACATTTGTTCATGTCTATGCTAAATCCATTTGGTTGAGGTGGAGGGAGTCGGATGTCCCCACTCTCTATTAATAATGCGAACACATCATGAAGAGATTTTAAAAGTGGTCGATAGTACTGCCTCTTTGGTCCTATACTTTCTTTGCCTTTGGTTTGGGTGTGGAATATGTTAAGCTTGCTGAATTACTTGGATAGGTTAACATTATTGGCCCTAACATTGCGATTATGCTTGTTGTTGTTGTAGCTGACGTGGTCCTTGACATTGATCATCTTATCCATCATTAATTGATAGTTGCATGAATTTATCTATAGTGTCGTTGGCCTTGTATCCCTGTGTACATATCTTTGGTTCAAGGAAGGATAGGTCAACTTTGTTGCATATGACTCTACCTACATGTTCATAGGATTGCGGATAAGTATGGAAATCACCGATCATTAGTCTAACTCTAAATGCTCCTGTGGTATTTTGAGCAATAATCTCAACCGCTTGATTCTATGAAATGTAACACTTGGATGTAGCAGTCATATCCCTCCATTTGCTGCAAAGGTAACAATGTCTTCATTAGGATTTATCTTTTCTACATTAAGGCCTCCTATTATAGGCTTATGTTGAATGCAATGGCTATACTGATTTAGAAATTTCTCTTGCATTATCTTGAAATTATTAAGGTCGCATGTTGTGAGAGTATTGAACTATTTTAATGCTTCTCTCTCAAATCTCTTGAAGAAGAGGTATATAGTAAGTCCATTGTCATATTGATAAGACAGAGCGTTCATGGTAAATGTAACTAAATGATTTCTTAGATCATCAGTCTTATTATATTTCCACATCTTTAACATTTTGAACTCAAACAGTCGACTGAAATGTAGGAACTTGGAAGTATCAAAACTAATTTGTAGTTTTGATGTGACTCCAACTTTTGCCAAAGCATTGGCAACCATCCTCTTCACATTAGTGTTCTGGATTGGTTGCTAAGAAGCGATTTGGTGTCCTTGATGGGGTTGGTATTGCTGTTGTTATTGAAAGTAGTATTGTTGGGACGACATAGGCAATGGTTGTTACAAGATTTACGCATAATAATGCTGGAATGACATAAGAAATTGTAGAAAAAGAGGTGATTGATGTTGGACATTGTGATTCTATGTTTCTTGAGTGGACCAATAATTTTCCACAGGCAACTTATCAAAATGATAACAGACGAAGGTGGCGAAGAAGGTGATCGTGAAGAACAAGATATTTGTACCATAACTATTGTGGAGATGGAAGGCATAAGCAGTAGATCGTGAAGAACAAGGTGACTGATTCTATGTTTCTTGCTCAGAAGATCTTTAGCAATGCGGCGACCTTGGAGAGAAACTTCCAACAAAAGATGTGGGTTTGTGTGGCCAAAGATTTCGAAGAGGAGCCAACTCAAAGAAATGAATAGGTCGGCAGGGGGATGCTACGGTCAAGGTGAATCAAAGGCAGAGCTTGCCTTTGCACTTACTGACGCTGTCAAGCAAAATAAGTTATTTCTTGTGTTAGATGATGTTTGGGAAGGGAAAATATGGGATGATTCTGTTGAAGACTCCACCAAAAGGTGTCGCTATTGGCAGCAAGGTCTTAATTACCACCAGAGACGTTAGTGTCACTGGGACATTGTGGGCTACTTAATCCATAATGTTGAGCACCTCCCAAACAAGGATGGTTGGTTGTTGTTGTTTTTTTTTTTCAAAGCAAATCAGCAAATAGAGGGAAGACCTCCGTATGGTATTATATATCTAAAAAAAATGTCACGTACAAAATCAAGCCATGTAACCCAGGATCAGCCAACACAGAAAACCACCCCCGCCCATACAGGACATACAAAAAACATGAAAGAACAGCAAACAAAGAAATCAACTACCATGGTGTAGTCAACTAGGAGGAATGAAACTTCTACTTTCCTCCCAGATTCGAATCTCACGGACCAGAAACAAGAAAATATATGCATATCAATATAAAAAAAAACAGCAAACAAAGAAGAAAACTACACTAAAAGCCACGCGATAGCAAAAGATTATGGACGTGGTCCCAAATAATCTCCGATTACGAGGCTAGTGATCACCATAAAAGGGCCTCGCGTTGCGTTCCTGCCAAATGACATAAACCAACGTAGCCACCGTGAGTAGACATGGAAATCGGGCCCGGTCGGGTCGGCCCGGCTCGAGAAAATCAAGGCCCGCTCGGGCCTGGGTCGGGCCGAGCTGGCCCAAAGGTCAGGTCGGGCCGGGCCTGTTGCTGCCGGTCCTGGGCCCGACACGGCCCATGGCCCGTATTTGGGCCGGGCCGGCCCGGCCCGAGAAAATCAAGGCCTGCTCGGGCCTGGGTCGGGCCGAGCTAGCCCAAAGGTCAGGTCGGGTCGGGCTTGTTGCTGCCGGTCCTGGGCCCGGCACGGCCCATGGCCCGTATTTGGGCCGGGCCGCGTTTTTTTTAAAAAAAAGTTACTATTTAAAAAGGGCCCTGTTTTACGCAAATCCAAGCTGGTCCTCACGGGCCTCCTCTCCGACGCATTCTCCTCCAGCCGCCTCGTCCTCTCCTCCGCCGCCCTCGACCTCTCCTACAGCAAGACCATCCTCCCCCACCTCGACGGACCCAACGTCTTCACCTGGAACGTCGTCATCCGCGGCTACTCCAACAGCCACCGCCCGGAGGTGTCCCTCGCATTGTACAGGAGAATGGCAACGGTCGTGACGCCGACAACCACACCTTCCCCTTCTTGCTCAGGGCCTGCTCCAGGTTGCGGGACGTCGGCGTCGGAAGGCAGCTCATAGGCCACGCCCTGCAGTTGGGCACGGACGCTCTAGGTTGCTCAGGGCCTGCTCCAGGTTGCGGGACGTCGGCGTCGGAAGGCAGCTCATAGGCCACGCCCTGCAGTTGGGCACGAACGCTCCAGGTTGCTCAGGGCCTCGCGTATCACCTCCGACGCCACGGCCTGGCGTATCACCTCCGACGCTTCCACGGGCCACGGACGGGCAGCTGAAGTACGTCGGAGGTGCTCCGAGTTGCTCAGGGCCTGCTCCAGGTTGCGGGGTGTCCCCATCAATTTCTTTGCTTCGTGTCGGGAGTTCGGTGAAGCACGGAAGGTGTTCGATGGTGGTTGCATGAGAGATTTGGTTTCTTGGAATTCTTTGATCAATGGGTACGCGCGGGGCGGACGGCCGAAGGAGGGGTTCGAGGTTTTCTGAGCTATGAGGGAGGAGGAGACTGCGCCGGACGAGGTGACGATGATAGGCGTGGTCTCGTGCTGCGCTCTCGCCACCTATCTCCAACTACAGCAACACATTGTCCTCCGCCACATCGTCGGCTGGGTGTCTCTCTCCGGCAACGGCTCCGAGCCCATTGCACTCTGCCTCTTCTGCCGCGACATGAACCTCGAGACCTCGCAGATCGCCAGCGCCTCCTCTGTTTTTTTTTTTATTTAATAAAACGTTACTGTTTATGGGCTGGCCTGGTTCGGTCCAGGTGCATTGGCGAGTCTAAATGGACCTACTCTGCAGACCTTGACGGACCTGCTGGTTAGGCCCGACCCACGTTTTTTTTTTCCGGGCCCAGACTGAATCGGACGGCCTAGTCCGTTTTACATGTCTAACCGTGAGTAATACCTTCTGCCGCAGGAGACCCACCGTGTTGCAGGCCGCAATACTTCGGAGCCCCAAGCCACCCGCCGCCCTCGGTCTGCAGCAGATTTCCCAGCCAACCGTCGGGATACGTCCGTCCTTCCAAAGTAAGTGGATGACTGGCGCTCCAACTCAGCAATCACCGCCGAAGGAAGGCGGTCCAGTAGAGGCAAGTAGCCGAGAGAACTGAGCGCAGAAGCCGACATTGCCCGGCGAGGTACAGTTACCGGCGCTGTCACCCCGAAATTCTCCTCCGAACCTTAGCAAGCAGCGGTTGACACAGAGCCGCCGAAATGCGCTTCAAAGTCAACGGAAGATCCAAATAAGACGAAGGAAAGTTGCCGACGGAGACCCCAAGAATAGAACAAAGAACCCCAGAATCAACACGAGAACCACCAAAAAAGGCTTTGCTATTCGCCGCATTAATCCGGAGTCCAGAGTGCCTTGCAAACTCCTTCAATACAGTAGCAAACTTGCAATGCCATATGCTGAGGTGGGTGAAGCTTCCGCATATACCAGGAGATCGTCGGCGTACAAAATGTGGGAGATGGAGACTCTCCCACGCCGGAGGGGGGGGGGGGGGTTGATTTCTGCCGCCGCAACCGCCCGATCCATGAGACAAGAAAAACCCTCCATGGCAAGAACAAAAAGAGAGGCTACAAAAGGCCTAGACATCCGGCCGTTGATATTCACAGAGAAAGATGCCCGAAGCATCGAGGCAATTAGAGCACACCACATAGAAGAAAAACGACATCACCCTTAGCAGGATGGTTGGTTGTTATTCTGTAGGAACGTGTTCACTAGTGGAGAGGAAAAGACTATGGTGGGCTTGAGAGATGTTGGGCTTTAGCTCTGAAAGCTGTTGGGGGGTGTTTTACGAACTAAAGCAAAAAGATGGAGAGCGAATGGATGAAGTTTCTTTCCAGCCAAGCATGGTGGTTGAATACATTTATAGTGACGAAGTAATGAATGCCTGGTATTTGAGCTACAAGGATTTGTTACCTCAGCTCAAACAATGTTTTGTGTACTGCTCTTCGTTTACTGAGGACTACGTTTTCTATGAATACACACTTTCTGCATTTTGGCTGGCCGAGGGTTTCCTTGGGGTGAAGGTAGAACTAGATTTGGCAGAAACTCTATATCAAGAGCTTGTTGCAGAGAGAAAGTCGACCATTTCAACTGCCATAAAATGCATGGTCTCCCTAAGGTCTCTTGGTCAAGCATTGAGCAGTGATGAAAATTTCTTCGGAAATGTTGTTGGTCCAGGCAATTCTCGTGTACGTCGTTTGTCTTTTACAGGACGTGGAGTCACTGGCTGATTATGAACCAAAACAACGCCACAACAAGATATGGACATTGGTGTTATTCAGGAGTCGACATCTGAAGGATATCCCTGAGGGTGGATATACATTCACCAGAGTTGAAACACATGCCAAATTTGGAAATGGTGGTGGGATGGAGCAAGGTACAAGACAAGCCCGTTCCCGTGTCACTTCCTTCACCGTTTGACACCCAAAAACTGGTCCAAGTTGACATCTCTATGTGAGGACTTGCAATGTGTCACTTCCTTCAGAATATTAAGGTTGAGAGAAAACAAGAATCTGAAGAGGATTCCTGAGCTTCCCGGCCTCAAAATTTTGTTCGTTAAAAATTGTCCAGGACTAAAGCATGTGGGGAGCCTCACTGTGCTAGAAACTGTTTGTTGGGAGGACGAGACATCAGAAGTCCTACTTGCATGGTTAAGGGCAATCATCACAAATGCAACGTTCTCTTCCATGCCACTTCTGCGCTTGCTTATCATAACAATTAACAGGTTCGTCTCAACTGCTTCAAACACTGTGTCCATGGGATATTGGCTTGGATTGGCCCATTGTCAAAGTCATTCCTCAAGTAAATGCTTATCATATAGAAGACTACTCTATGTTTGTCATGTACACCAAGTCCCCCGTTCTTCATAGAGGCAAAGTTTTTTTTTTGTTTTTGTAAACGGTAATTTTTATATATGTCTCAGGATTCGAACTCGAGATCTATGACGAGTTTAAAGTTCTCCCAGCCACTGTGACAATGAGACATTGTCTTCATAGAGGCAAAGTTGCCAAGCCCAGACCACCAACTCTATTCTGATGAGCAGACATTGATGGCATACGTAGACAGTCAAATTCATTTATCATGTACAACCGTTGATCAAGAAATGAGAATGATTTCTTAATAATATCTTCAATTTTTTTTTTCGTTTCGATACTCTCAATTATAAAATTAGTATCTTAAACTTGTATTATGTTTTAATTTACAATAGGTTTGATGACTTCGTTAAAATTTCACACGAAAGATTAGTTATGTCCTTTTTATTTTATTTTCTCTTCATGAATCCCTTTTTTTGTCATTCTTCCTCATCTTTCTCCACGAGGGTGAGTGATGGTGGCTTGTATCGACGATGTGGAAGACTGAGCGATGACCTTGGAGAACTAAGCGGCAATGGTATCTTGGACCAAGATCTGATGGTGCGGCGACGATTGGTTTCTCAAAAATCACTTGTCTGATACGCAAAAATTACTCTTGTGAAAGGAACTTTCTTGGGCTATCGTCACAACTCCCTCTGCTCCACTCCAAATCCTTATCTCTTCCAATCCCTTCCACTTTATAGCTCCGACAATGAGGTTTTAGTCAATTTCTAGTTTTCTTTCTTTTCTACATTATGGTCGTTGTTGTCCAAGTCCACACTTTTTGACTCTTCCCTCATTGTTGCCACCCCCCTCCTTTCCTTCTTACAAGAAAGTCTTCTCCTCCAATTCCCTCCTATTCGGCTCGACTCGAAGACTTCACACTAGGAATGCAAATGAATACAGTATATTGGTAAAATATTTGTATCCGTTTATGAATAGATATGGATATGATTTTTTGATTTGAGTGGATATGTCTTTTGAATTTTCAATGGATACAGATATAGATACAAATAATTTACGAATATACGTGTATGTATGTATGTATGTATGTATATATGTATGTATGTATGTATGTACATACATACATATATATATATATATAGGAGAGGGATTTAGTACATCTTACCTCAAAAAACTTCTTAGATGATGCTACATTTAAACCATTAATCACATCTACACATATCTTAAGATAAAAAAAGAAAAACTACAAAACAACTATAATTCCCAATAATGGTATTACCATTTTCAAAAATAAAACGAAAAGTAACTGCACTTTTCAAACACATCAATCCAAAAATGATGTCTTTTCTTTCTCCTATCGTATCACATGTAAAATAAAAAGAGAACATGTCCACTTCTCTACGTCTTCCAGTACGTCCATTTACTATGTGGATGTCTCTTTGTAAAACACAATGACATGTTATCTACTGCATTTAATGTCTTATTATTGCCAGTAAATTTTGATTTTATGTTTAGAAATGCTGTATATCTAATCCATGTTTGCTAGACACTAGAAGTAAAGTTCTTATTAACTTTAGTTTTTTTGAGCTTTATTTTTAGTTACAGGAAAACGGTTTCAAACTTAACTTGTTCTACTTAGTCATTGATAACTGTTTGCTTCCTCAATTATTGCATATGTAGATTACGTCATTTGTATATCCTTTTACTTATGGTTAAATGTATAAACTGAAATTTATTGTATCAAACTTTGTATTGGTAATTAATGTATATGAGTTATGAACTTAAGTTTCATTAATATTTATTTAAAGTACTTCGTACAATTTCAATTTTAAAGTAGAATGTTCTACAATTGCTTGATGCCAACAGTACATCATATAATTGTTGATTTTATCTGTAAAAATTGATTGATTGACATAAGGTTAGTGTGACCATGCTAGCCCAGGAGTTCGATGCGGAGTCGCGTCAGAGGGAGGAGATTACAGCCATGCCAAAATGGCGAAGGCGCAAGATAGGATAAAACGAAAAAGAAAAGGAGTCGCTACCTAGACTTTTAAGGGAAAAACAAGGGAAACCGCAAAAGATCGAATGCATAAGATGCAAATGTGAAGGTCAGTTGCCTGCTAACCAAAGGATGGATAAGGATTCCTATTACGCACTTGGAGGTGGCAATTGGAGGAGGGTTTGGGGTACCTGGAGTTTCCGAGATCATCAATGCTGAGGAGAGCGTAGGATCGATAGTGATGGTGAAGGAGCGACGAGTTGCCCATCTCGATTACCGAGCCGCCACCATCAATGGAGGAAGAAAAAGAAGAAGATGGGCAACCACGGACTTGGTGGAAAGAGTCCTTGTATTTCTTGTACACAAGGGTCTGGTTCCTCGTCGCCATGGCTCCACCAAGCAGTTAACGCCACCAAGGATCTCTGATTTCAGCTCGGCTATTTCTCCTTCTAGTGAGTGGATGGCTATGGCCTTGTTCTGGGAGGAGGGATGGACTGGAGAGGTCGAGGAGCTTAATATTGGTGTGTTTGTGTTTAGAACGGGAAATGGGTGAGAGAGAGTGAAGGTGGTGGATCATGGAGGGTGTCCTTCTTGGTCGGACGATTCCACCTTGTACTTCCACCAGTGGAGTGAGGATGGATGGTGGAGTGTATATAGAGCTAGAGTTGGGATAAAGAGGGATCTTTTGGTGGTGGAGAAGATTACGCCTCTTAAATTTCACACCTTTCTCAATAATGTCAACTGTTTCCTAGTTACACGTTTTCCATAGTCACTTTCCATTTCTTATTAAACATAATTAATTACAAACAACTGTATCTCTATTCTGAAAACCACCTATTCTAAATAAGCTGTTTTGATATAAAATGTAGGATACTAATCTAAAAGTTAGTATTAATTTTACCTCAAAATATGAGGTAAAGTGTACCTGATCCCAATCATATATATATATATATATATATAACTTTTTATATAATAACATCAGACTATTAAATTAAAAATCTATAACTGCTAGATATGATCAAAAATATTTAAAATACTTGTATATAAAAAATCATTCGATTTTGAAATTCTTAAGTATTAAATTTAACATATACTTGTTATAGCTTATTATAGCTCATAATGAACCATTGAATTTGATATAAATACATCGATATGTTATGAGTTTATAAATGACATAATTTTTGATGTGTACCTAATCTAGATGATGTATGTTAAGATCCATGGATTGCATATTGGTTTTGAAGCTTATAACTTAGAGATCTAGTGATTCTTACTTTAAAATCATTGAATTTGAACATGAATAGATATGTATATTAGGAATTTCTAAATGATATAGATTTTGGTGTGTATCTAATCTAAATGATGTAGATTAAGATCTATAGATTATATTTTGATTTTGTCAAATTATTTATCTATTTTAAAAGAATTTTACTTTGTCATTTATAGGATTTTATTAACTTTAATTAATAAAATATGTTGCAAAATATGATAGTTTTTTATTAATCATTAATTAATTATACATCCATAATAGTGAAATATTAAAATTTGGATTCATAACTTTATCTTTTTTTGGAAAATGTAATTCTAACATATCATTATGTCTAATTTATTTTTATTTTTGATATATATTATTTTTATTTCATATATGCTAAATAACTTAAAATATATAAATATATAAAAAAACTTATTAATGATTTGATTAATTATATAATGTGTATATCGTCATATCCATTTCCGATCTCCTTTTTTATCCGTTCTGTATCCGTATCTTTTTTTGAGGATATAGATATATAATTTTCCCATCCGTATGATATTCGTAATCGTATCCTCATTTCGAAATCGGATATGATATGGTAACACCAATATTCTTACTATATTCGATTCGTTTGCACCCCTACTTCATACTGCCATCAATTGTGTGACATTGAGGGCGAGTAGGAGAGGATGCCACCATAGGCTAGTGTAGGTGGTGGTGATTGACTTGGGAACGACAAATTTGGTTGTCGCGGTGATGGAGGGTAGAAAGCCAATTATTGTCACCAACGTGGTGGGACAGCAGACGACACTGTCGATGGTGATGTACACGAAGAGTGGGAATAAGCTAATGGAGTAGATTATCAAGAGGCAAGCAGTTGTGAACTTTGAGAACACGTTCTTTTCCGTGAAGAAGTTTATTAGGAGAAAGATGTTAGAGGTTAATGACGAGTTGAAGTAGGCGTCGTATCGGATTGTAATGGATGACAATAGGAATGTCAAGCTTGATTGCTCTCCCATTGGCAAACAATGTGTTGTGAAGGAAACCTCAGCTTAGGTAAAAGTTTAACTAAAGCAGTCGTTACGATTTCTACGTATTTTAGTCACTATACATTAAGGGGTATTTTTGTCTTTTTATTTTTTCACCAAACATTTCCTAACAGAATGATTAAATAGACTAATGGTAATAACTAAGGGTACCAGAGTAATTGTTTTTATTTTAAGGATACTGAAGTCAAACAAAATAGATGCAGTTAAAAGTACCATTCGGGAAATTACATTTTTATTTATATGTAAAGTTGAAACCAGAGAAATTAGTGACACCACAAGACAAACAAGACTGGGAAAAGTAAGCTCTTCAAAAAAGACAGCCGGGCCCTTTTTCAATGCTTGATCTGCAATGATTTTCAGCAGGTTATGGATATTTCCTTGCGCAAACCAAAATTTACATGGGCCCTTTTTCAACTGCAGTCCAAAGTTGTTGCCAAATGAAGCTATGGTCCAAGCCTTTCATGTTTGAATTCCGTGGTCAGCAATTATGTTTAAATTTTGGGGTTTTTTGCTTGAATATCTTTAGAAACATAGTGAATAGCTCGTCTATCCTTTTAAAGTAACTAATTATTTATATATCCTTGTAAAAATCAACGATATGTTTACATATCCATTCATTGTTTGTCATTTTTACCAAATTACCAATCTATTGGTTAAGTTCTAATTTAACACATGAAAGGATGAAAATGCCCTTATACATTAGTTTCTCCATCATTTATTCTCTTTTAGTGGTAATCCGAATAGTTCATTGTTGCCATCATCGATGAAGATACAATCATATGAGAAAAAGTTTTCGAATTCACATTTTTGAAGGATATATAAGCAAAAAGGAGAAAATGATCTTTTGAATATTTTCAATATTTATTAACCACAAGGGTATTGTAACTACGATTAATTATTTAGGAAGGTATGTAAATAATTTGTTATTTTAGGAGGTTATACAAACTATTCACTGTATTTCTGAAGAAAAATCTTTTAGTTTATTTGTTCTTCATGATTATATATATTCAACATAAATTGAACTCGTATGTGGTAATATCAAGCTCAAAAGGAAAATATACAAAAGTGTGAACTTTTTTCAACAAAAAAAAGAAGAAGAAATTATCTAAATGGATAACACTTAGACAAAATCCAAAAGCATTCTGATTTGATTTTATTACCAATTAGAAAAAACAACAAAATGTTTTTTGTTAACGGTTTAGCAGTTTAGTATTTCAACAGTATTAAAAGTCAAGTAAGAAACAAAGTCATGTCCAAAAAATATTACAGAACCTCAGGCTTTATAGCCGTTAGGGGCAGCAATGGGTCGGGGTCTAGACCCAGACCCGTGGGTCTGGACCCGCTGGGTCTGGGTCTGGGTCTTGATTTTCAGACCCGTGGACCCGTAGACCCGAACCCGTTAGACCCGTTCACTTATTGGGTCGGGTCTGGGTTTAAAAAAACCCAGACCCTTGGACTCGTGGACTCGCTAATATATATATATATATTGTGTGTGTATATATATATATATATATATATAAGTAACACTAACTACTTCCCCTCATCCCCTATTCCCCTGTGCTGTGCAGGCGTGCGGCTGTGTGCCCTAATTCCTAAA
>JAMKQA010018077.1:0-10038 GCA_024699735.1 Posidonia australis
ACTTGACCCGGAATAAAGAGTGATGTTTCTGAGCATTAGGACACTCCCCTTGCACATCATGCACCTATTAGCATAAGGCACTAAGCATGGCATGGCATATCGCCCTCGGGCGTATATAAAAGATTGAAAAGCCAACATTTCATAAACATAAGAGAAACCATAGAAGACCGATTTATTCGGGCGTGCGAGGGTGCCTAACACCTTCCTCGTACGTAACAGGGATCCTTACCCACATTTCTGGTTTTCGCAGACCTTCCTTATTGTTTTGCATGATTTTTCATGTTTTATTTGGTTTTCCTCGTCTTCCATAATAGACTAAGTGGTGACTCCTGTATTTTACATTTTATTTTATTTTTGTCGTGACTTTGTTGACTTTTGCATTACTTTGCGATCCTATCTGGCATGGTTACAATATGTCTGTCCTGCATATGCCGAGACAGACTCAGAAAGACATCGATAGACTTAGATTCAACTTCCTTTGGAAGTCTGATCCTTCTACAGACAATGGCAACCATCTTGTTAATCAAGGTGCACTCTGTAGGCCAAAGAGGCAAAATGGCTGGGGGATCTTAAACCTCTGGAACTTCAACCTAGCCTTAAAATCAAAACTTGTTTGGCAATTGCTTAATTAGGATAGTCGTGCTATGTGGATTGAGTTAGTAAAGGCCAGATATATGAAGTTAGGGCATGGGGCTTTGCTTAACTCTTCCTCTAGCCACTGTTCTCTTTTATGGCGAATCCTTAAAAACAACTTCCCTATAGTTAATTGCTTTAGTTCCTTCCGTCTGGGAAATGGGAAGGAGATTCTTTTCTGGGAACAAGAATGAAGGGATGGGGAAAAATTGAAATTCTTGTTCCCTCTACTTTTTTCTATTTGTAAATGGAAGAAAGCATCTGTTCTAAAAATGCATCATATTTTCAATAATGATTTCAATAAACTACTGGATAATTCCAACATTTCAGCTGGTGACTTGGATGTCTTGCAATCCCAATTGGACTCCCTGTCACAAATCTTGCACTCTACTACCTTTGGAGAGGACAGGGATATTATTTCCTGGACTCCTTCCCTTTCCTCTAAGTTCTCTGTGAAATCATGTTATTTAAGATTGAATGATGATGGCTCAGATTTAACTTGTTCGAGCAGATTTGGAGAACTTTGTCCCCCCTGAAGGTCAAATTATTCTCTTGGCTTGTTATGCGCAACAAAAATCTCTCCAAAGAGAATCTAGTAAAGAAAGGGTGGACTGGTTCACCTATGTGTATCTTCTGTAAATTCAATATTGAAACTAATAAGCATCTGTTTATGTTTTGTGACTTCGTCTCACATATATGGCAGTTTTTCTTATGCTATAGACTTTATCCTGGATATTGCAACTTGGGCCACTTATATTGGCATAAACCTGCCCTTAAATTTCATTTAAGCGATACTAATTGGTTTGTTTTGATCCAGGCTATCCTTTGGGTAACCTGGAAAGAACGTAACGCCAGGATTTTTTGCAATATTTCCAAACCTTCTTATGTTATTATTTCTGATTTAATTGGACTAATGGAGTATTGGTTAGATTCTCTTCTACCAGGTTTTGAAAAGGAGGATCTGAGGAGCTCTTTGGCCTCTATGAAGGCTGCCTGGGCAGAGAACTTATCTGCCTCCTCTGATGCTCCTGCCACCTCCACTGACTCCACTATTCCGACTACTACTGCTGCCGCCGTTGCTGAAGCGATGGAGCAGCAGTTTGTTTCTTGTTTTTTTGATAAACACTATTGTCAATTTGTTGGCGGTCTGTAATATTAGCAAGAACATTGTCTACGTTATTTTTTGTGACCGGACCCTTGATTCCCCTGGACTTCTTCCTGGAGATAAAAATCTAATACTAAAAACATACCATTGCCAAAAAAAAAAAAATTGGATGACCAATTCCAGATTCCTATGCATTTTCATCTTTCACTTTGTTAATTTCTAACGACTCCAAAATCGTTGTCGATTTGTGTGAATGAGGCATTATTTTTTTACTAAAAAATTATTTTCTTTTACATACAAGCTGAAATTAAAAGATCTGAGTTTGAATTTATTCTGAATTTGTTCGATTGAATATGTAATTTATTCCAACTACATACTTCCATTTGATGAAAATGTTTCATTCGTCGATTAACACTATGTAAAATTGCTTCATAACTTAGTACTGTACGTATTTCAGTAATTAGATTATATAGAAATGTATCGATGTTAAAATCTAAGCTGATGCAAATGCGAGTATCATTAAATCCGTTTCAGAAAACTTCTACATGCTGTAACATATTATTATGCCAACCTTTTTCTTTTCTCAAGATGTATGGTTAGTAGGTATCCTTCAAATATTGAAAATAACTAATAAATGTATATAATATAAATTAGAAAAAAAGAATATTATACTAATTTTTTGGATCCAGATAATTAATGCTCAAGATATAGCAACGCTAGATGCATATTTGTGAAGATATTCGAAAATCTACCATCCTCCAAGATTGTAGTATCCATGTTTAGTCTAAACTTTTGTGAACAATTATTCTAACCATCTTTAGAAATAAAGTCATATTCTTTAAAAATAAGATCATCCAAGATTTTACCATTTTCCAATGTAAGACTAAAGTCCCACGCTCATGCATAAAATTACTCTTCAAAATATTCTCTCTTGTGCTACACTTTTGAACTTATTACTAGATATTTAATCCTTGTTAACAAAAACAATGTGATAGACTTAATGTAAATATTATTTAATCAAGTATATATCAATACTCAAATCTAATTAATTAAATATTCAATAGCTTGCACCCTGAATTTTATAAAATACCGGTCCAACTGAATTGAGCTGCATGGCTTCATATGGAGGAGGAGAAGATTCTATTATTCATCGTCAAAACCAGCACCACCACTACGGACGCTGTCCATAACTACCTTTGCAGCATCAACGAGGTGCAGTGCAACAACAAGCACCGGCACGGGGATATTCACCGTGACCATGACAGTTATCCCCAAGGCCAACCTCGGCCGCGGAGCCGCCATGTCCGCCTGCATGAACCCAATCACCTCCAAGAATTCCGTCTGGTAGAGGCTGCAGTTCCACATCTCACACTCGGCGGCAGCCGGCAGCTCACTGGCCTCGCCCACATTGACCTCGCCGATGCGTCTACGCAACGTTACCATGCTGTCGTCGGCGTAATTAAACCGCCCCCACAGCTCCCCCCCGCCCTTGTCTCCACGGTCCTCGTCTCTCCGGACGGCGAGGAAGTTGGTCGGGGGTCTTCGACGGTGGACGGGGTGGATGCTCCGGCACGGCCGTATCCCCCGGAAGTGGTGGTTGAGGAGTGGGGAGTGGAAGGTGGAGAGCTCCATTGGGTGAGCAGAGACGATTGGTAAGTCTGGGATCATTGAGTCGATTTGGGTACTACTAATTTAAGGGACAGACGAGTAGGCAACTGCGATGTGGGAGGTTAGCTTTAGAAGGAAGTTTTTCTTTTGTGGGGATGTAATTCACCATTTCTGAAGAATTGGAGTGACGTTTACGTTGTCCATTGTCTAATGTTATCTCTGAACAAAAGTTTGATATCGACAACGTACGATCTCATTCCATTTTTACCTATTTTCTTCTGATAAAATATAAAATCGCTACCACAAACAAATGATGAGAGTTCTCTTTCTAATTTTTTTTTTTTTTTGTAAAAACAAGAGAAGTAGCGTAGTTGTACGATTTCAGAATTCAGAAAGTCTCGTGTACTAGTATTTTTCTCTGGAAGTTTACTTTCTCCTGCTGTAATCTGAACAAGATATTTGATAAATGGCTGGTGAAATCGACAAAAATAGACCCGGTGAGTCCTTGGTTGGTTGGATCCTAGAGCTAAATGCATCTGTAATGAATGAGGTGCCATCAATTGATTTCTGGGACATGCATATTACCATTTACCAAAAAAAACAAATGCTCACCTTTCCTAGAACATGAAAGATAAGACGGGGTCAGATCTTTTGGGAGACCGGTTGACGGTTGCAAGTTTCCCTATTGTGAAATCTGCTGAATTGCTGGATAAGATTCCTACGTGAATATAAGACTTAAATAAATGAATTAAATAAAAACGGGAAAAAAATAAATAACGAAGATTACTGAAAATATATAAAAAAAGTTAATAAAAACCGAAATAACAGAAAATGGGAAATCAAAACTTTTATCGTGGGCCTAACTATTACTGTGGTATGTAACAGGGCGGCTTGAGATAAGTTCTTCGTTAACATAATACGATCGCTTTGTCTTCTACTTTTTTATCATCTTACTCTATTATCATTTTATGTTGTATCATTGTCTCAATCGTCCAACTAATTGTCATGATATAATTGATCAAAAAGAATGAAACTCACACTTTTCTCTTAGATTTAAATCTGACTGTACGGAAAGAAAATATATTTTTATCGATTTCAAAAAAAAAGAAAAACCATCTCAATCGTCCACAGCACAAGAGGGCTGGTTTCACTAACCCTTCTTTTTTTAACTCACGTCAATCTACAGTTAATCTTATTCGCATTGAGATTATGAATATTATGAAACCAGCATACTTTGAAGAAGACTATAAAACCACCATGCTCGGGTCAATCATGCTAGTGAAGATGACTATGTTCCTTGCAGCATCCTATTGGCGCTTTATGGCATTCCCATGGTCGAAATAGATCAAGTAGCATACGCTTGGAAATAAGATTGCTTCAAACCATAAGCCCTCCATTTAAATCCATTTAAAAAACGAGTACAGCCATTGCGATTAGAAACTTATGGTACAAATTATACCCACAAGGACATCTTAAGATGATCCCAGCATTTCTTTGGCTCTGCTGAAGAGTAGCTTCAACGCAAGTAAAACATACCGTTTTCAAACATATCTTAAGAGAATTCCACACTTAATGCAGTGCTTGCCTGTTGGACTCATACCCTGGCAAGCAACCGTTTTTCTAAAAGAAGAGTAAGCTTCAACGCAAGCCAATACTTTTCTTATTCCTATATAGCTTGGCAATCGTGCAAGTTAACATCAGACAGAACCAGTTCTTTCTGGGCAAAAAAAATACAGGCCAACCCAAGAGGATGATGGATCCCACCGCTTGTGAGGGGATCGACTTGATCACCCCTTTTTGAGTCAACCCATGCCGAATTTACCATTTTTCTTTTGACCTGATGAAGATAAACATTGTGTTAGAAAATATGTGCACACACAAACAAAATAAATAAATATCTACAAAGAAGATGAACGAGAAAATAATCTCGAACATAAAAAGATTTACGTTATTCGATAATAATCGACATCCAAAGGCAGAGGAGAAAGGAGAGATCATTATATCAAAAGAGTACGAGGGAGAATCGAAATATTTCAAGAAAAAAAACAAACCTTAGAAACTCAATACACCCAAAAAAAATGACAATGACACAACACTCACATTCAACTCTTTAATCTCCTATTGAAGTCTATTTTACCTTAATATAACACACACACACACACACGAAAAATAGTTCTACCCATTCATAAATCCAATACAATTCTTAGATTCAAATTTAAAATCAAACATAAAAGGATAAAAAATCTAGATCATGCGAAATCGAACGTCAAATGGAAGCGACTTTGTCATCATATGAGACAGGTAGTCTTTTGTACCAATCTTTCTCACAACAATATCATCTTGAGCTATCACCTCTTGGATAAAATGGTACTTAACAACAATGTATTTTGTCCTTTCGTGATACACAGAATTTTTTATTATATGAATGGTACTCTATCACAATAGACGGCAATCACCTTCTGTTCTTAATTGATTTTGTTATACGTCCAATAGAAAAAGTCTCATGAATCCAAACGAAATCAACAAGTGGAAGGAGAAGAAATCTCGAGTACAAGAAGAAGTATCCAGCCGTAACCCTAGAAAGAAGATGCCACCAAGGAGGAAATATACAAGAGACCAATCACACAAATAACAAAGGATTTAACGTGGTTCCCCTTTGCTGGGTACTCCACGTATGGCTCTCTCCAAAGGTGGTTTCACTATGGTGGTGATTGCTACAAAAGAGAGAAGAAGACTCTCTCTCAAAAATACGGCACAAGGGTTGTTGTTCTCTTTTCTCTCTTAACCCTAAAGTGGACGGCCATGGGTATTTATATCCTTGGCCCAAATTCCACCTTTGCCTTTGAGCACATTAAGTTACAAATATATGTAGCAAAACAAATATAAATATGATGGAAGACACATTCATTACAGATTTAATCAAACAGACTTCTTAACCACATAGCTTCATTGATAACTTTTGTTGCTATAATGTATTTTTCTTTAGTTATAGATAAAGCAATTATGAGTTATAGTATAACTTTCCAACTATCTACATAACTTCTAATTGTAAACACAACCAACGAGTGATCTTCTCTTGTATAAGTCTCCCCCAAAATTTGAATCAACATAGCCAACAATGCCATCTTTGCCTTTCTCAAACTTCAAATAAACACTGGATGTACCTTTTATATATCTCAAAATCCACTTTATTGTTTGTCAATGAACCTTGTCAAGGTTCGACATGTATTTACAAACAACACTAACTGCATGTGAAATATCTAGACATGTACAAATCATAACATACATGATGTTACCGATTGCACTAGAGTACGAAACTCATGTCATGTATGTCACATCTTCTTCTATTTATGGAGACTAATTTACGGATAACTTGAAGTAAGCGATAAAAAGATTCTTCTTCAACTTAACATAAAAAATGCTAAAGTGTTGAAGTACTTTCTTAATGTACTAATGTTGACTCAAAAATAATTTTTCAGATTTTTGATCTCTATGAACCTCTATACCAAGAATCTTCTTTACTGCTCCTAAATCTTTCATTTCAAACTCTCCACTAAGAAACTTCTTTAATTGGTTGTCTCATATTTGTTCTTGACTATAATAAACATATCATCAACGTAAAGTAGTAGATAGATAAAAGAATTATCGTTTAAACCTCTTAGGTAAACACAACTGTCATATTTACTTCTGTTGTAGTCATACTTAACCATGAACGAATAAAATTTCCAATATCATTGGCGAAAAGATTGCTTCAAACCATAAAAGAACTTCTTCAACAGAAAAATGTGGTCCTCTTTCCCTTCGAACACAAAATCTTTCGATTGTTTCATATAAATCTGCTCTTCAAGTTTACTATGTAAGATAACCAACTTGACACTGAGTTGCTCCAACTCCAAGTTCTTCACTGCAACTAAAGCTAACAAAACATTAATAGAAATACGCTTGACAATAGGAGAAAATAAATCATTGTGATTTATACCTTCAAAAACATTTTACAACTAAACAAGCTTTATATCTTGTATCTAACATTTCCTTACTTACTTTTATTTTTCTTGAGTACCCACTTACAACCAATAGATCAGGCAACGAGTCAAGTCTGGGTTGGGTCCACCTATATCCAAATCCAGATTCATCTTTTTTCATGAGTCTGGGTCTTAAGTCTAATGGGTCCAAACATTAAATAATACTTATATAAAAATCTAATGAAAAATACCTATTGATTACAATGATTACTACAATTTATAAAATTTTCTATAAATATTATACATAACAAAATACTAATCAAATCATTATAATAATTAATAACAAAACACTTACATTTGAGAACAACTAAATAACATTCATAATCCAATAATCCATACATTACAAAAAAAGAAAAAAGAGAATGAGATGAAGTAAAGAGATCAAGTTGTCCAGAGGAGAATGTGGCAAACGTAATTGGGACTTGGGAATGGAAATGAGAGAGTTAGGGTTTGAGTTGGAAAAGGCAAATGAATGTTTTGTTAAAAAATAATAATAAGTATTATTATATAGTTAGATATATATTTAGGTCCACAGGTTTAGGTATTTTAAGACCCAAATCATATTTATTAAACAAATAAACCTATTGGATCCAAGTCTATGGGTCAAATTTTCTAAACCCAGACCCTAACTTCACAAGTCTAGACCTATGGATCTTGGATTTAAATCCGATCCATTGCTAGGCCTAACAGCCAACAATCTTCTTTCCTTTAGGAGACTTGACTAAGTCTCAAGTTTTGTTCTTATAAAAAGACTCTAACTTTTCATTTGTAGTAATCAACCATGACGTCGAATCTAGAGCCAAAATTGCATCTACATACTTGAAGACTTCTTCAACATCTGGTGCCTCTTCGAAACCTAATAATGTGTATGCTATGCTTGAATCTGCATATTGCAATGCTAGTGTATACTTTAGATTTGACCTTATAGTCTTCTTTGTTCTACTAATTGCAATGCTACATAGCTCTTCCATTGGTGATTAATTTCACATCGTGCTTTCATGTAGTAGAACTTCTATCTCTGTCTCTACCTTCACTTGTTTGGTAATGGTACTACGTGTGCCTACATTAGAAGAAACAACAATATCTTCCCTCAAAGACAACATAACAGACTCATGAAAAACATCTTTTTCAATCAAGATCTTGAATGATTTAGAGTCTAAACACCATAACCTATAACCTTTCATACTAAAAATATAATCGACAAAATACACTTTTTAAATCCAAATTCTAGTTTATTATCATCCATACATACATATATAGGACTTTAAAAAACTTTCAAGTTCAAATAATCAACAAAATAGCCAAACTATACCTCCTCTGGTGTCTTATACTCAATGGATGACGATGAGGAGTGATTCATCAAGTACTACGTTGTTGTTACTGCTTCAACCCAAAAATCTTTCAACAATCTAATATTGAATAACATTCAATGAATCTTTCCTAGAAACTTACACTCTACAACTCGTTTTGTTGTGGGGTGTCCGGTAGTTCAATGTCTAACTACACTTTCATTTTTACATAATTCTGAACTCATATGATCAAAACTCCAATCCATTATTTATCCTCAACCCCTTGATATATTTTTCCTGTCTGCTTTTTTATTAGAATTTTCCATTACTTGAATTGCATGAATATTTCATCCTCATGTTTCAACATATAGACCCAAACATTCATGGAAAAATCATCAATAATTGTTAACATATTGTAGACACCTCGATTTTGAAGTGGCTCATAGATAAACTTTCCGGATGTTGCTTTGGATGTGGCAAACTCAATCTCATCAGCTAAACCAACCACAAACCTATAGCAGACCCGCAGCCCAATTAGTAATTCAGGCACCTAGGGAAGAGCACCAAGTTAGAGCACCAATGTTGAACACCTAGCTGGAGCACCAAGCAGGAGCACTAAAGTGGCGCACCTAGCTGGAGCACCAAGGTGGCGCACCTATCTGGAGCACTATCTTGGCGGACCAAGCTGGCGCACAGTCACTTTTCAGAGTGTTGGCTGCTGGCTTTCCATCTCCCATGTTTGTAACCTTCACCAGCGAATATGCCATGGGAATCTACGCCACACTCTTCGTTTGCGAGGCTATCTGCATCCCATGGGAGTTACCCTTGTAAAGTCCTATATGAGGACCCCCATTGGCAACCATTTGGCACACTTGGTTGATCTTGATCAAGCTATCTACTCATTCCAGCAACTCTCTCTCGTTTTCTTGAGAATACCCTTGCACTCTAGAGCATCTCCAGCCCCTCCAAAGCAACAAAGAAGTCTTATCTTGGGTTTTTCTAAGAAGGAACACCTTGGGCAAGGTAAGTTTCTCTCCTTTCGTTTACTTTTAATCTTAATTCTTGCACTGGATAAACATGCCATGAATATCATAGGTATTCTAATTTTATGATATTTACATGAGAGTTTTAAGATGAGATAATTACTCCATGTATAAGATACTCTACATGTAAAATCTGAATAAAAAATTCTGCATTATAATATTTCTGCAAATGGCCTTTCTTCTCTGTTTCCTTACACAAGGAACCATGATTCATGCACATGTATGCTAGGAAATAAGCAGCAAATATATTCTTTATGTATTCATCATTTGCATATGGTTGTCAAGTTCACTCACTCATTTCCTATCCTTTAGAATCCCATGCAAGTATTTCAGCCCAT
>JAMKQA010018078.1:0-14389 GCA_024699735.1 Posidonia australis
GGACGCCTTCGGTAGAAGAAAATTTGATTCGTCATTGGCGTACATCAGGACACACGCCATTTCAACGTGGGATTTGATTTCAACTTGGGTTTCCAAGAAACGAACCTCACAGCCCTGAATGATTGCTTACTTTCTTAACAACAAAAACTCTTCCAAATATCCAAGTTTAAATTTTTGATAATGGTGAAATTCGTTGCACAAAAGTGGAAGTGGAGAACTAGCCTTCTGTAGGTATTCACTAGCAAATAATTGTCTGGAAAAAAAGTCAAACATAAATTCACATTTCGTAATGAAACAGGAAAGAACTTACCCACATCGGTAAAATGCCGCGCCTTGAACCACTCGGCCATCTTTCTGGCATAATCTTAGTATTGACCGATGGATTGTATTCGTATTTACTAATAGGTTTTTGGTGAGGAATCATGAAATTTGTCTCCAGAACATAAGAAAGGAAATAATACCGAGAACACCGACTACAGACAAGACTGGAGAGAAGTATTCGACCATTACAATTTGCAAGACAATCCACATATTTTTGACTTTAGTGGAGATGCAATCTAGCCTCGGCCTCAACTTAACGAAGCAGATACCAACCTTTTTGGTTTCTCTTAGCTTGGGCTTCTCCTGTAATTGCACAGAGAATCAAATCGACTCAAAAGAGATAATTGCATGAACAAATTCCCTGATGTAGTAATACTTCATTATTCTATTCTATTTTTTGGCCTGAAATCATAAGCAAATACAATTTAGGCAATGCACGTCCTCAATCGCAGTTTTGATGAAAGGGTAAGAGGACTAGTGAACGGTGAAAGTTGGAATGGGTAAGAAGACTACTGAACAGTGAAAGTTCACACTATAATTATGTTTCGTCTTCCTAATACCTGGGAATCCTCCAAATCAACAGCATCCTCTTCCATGCATGTCAGACTTCTGCAGCATATTAAGTTATAAGTACTTATGATTCAATACAACATGACAAGTCTAGAATTCTGGAAGACAAGAACAAGAAAACAAGTAGAACTAGAGTCTCGTGTAAAGTCTTGATATGCACTAAAATGTGAATAGAATTTGATTTTTCAAGCAAGACCCTCAGAATTTCAATAGGTAGGAACATGAAACTAGAAAATTATTTTTACATAAATTCTAGCTTTTGCAGCATTGAAATACCACACTCATCTCCAGAACATCAAAATAGCAAACATGTTCAAACATATTACAGACTACATCATGCTGAACCATGCTTTTGGATACTTTACTATTGGTCACAAAGACATATAAAACAAAAATCTTAGATTTTCATCTCATTTAGTTTCCAATCTATTATTTGTGTCAAATTGCCAAGCATTAATAATTCTACGGAAAAGGGGTAATATATACATATCAAAATTCATGCCATCTAAGAGTCCTTTTTAGAATTCTAAATAATTTATCTGAGGCAATCAAGATGTAAAGGTGTAATAAGGTACATACCAGAAAAATAGATGACATCAAAATGCATAAAATTCTAGTTCACAGATTCACGCCCAGAAATTTATTTGACGAGGTCAACCTCATAAGGGAAAAAACATATGTTGACCATTTGGAATCTTAATTGTTAGCTAAACTTCATTGGAGTCTTAACACCACTTTATATTAAGAGCAAGCTGCAACAAGGAAACAATTTCGATATTTCTTCTTTATGTGATTGATAAAAAAATAATAGTAATAAAATTATAAATTTTGTAACAAAAAATATCATAAATAGAAACAAAAACATGTTCTCTCATGGTGCAATTCGTTGTACTAAATTAACATAACATCCGTTTCTCTCTACTCTTTACTCTCTTTTAATATGGAATATCTTCTGTATCCCCTTTATTTAATATCTTCTATTTTAATACAGTAACTCTATACCTCTTAAGAGAAGCAAGATTAAAGGGTCAAACTAACAAAACTATAGGGCAGAAAAGAATAAAAGGAGATGAGAGAAAGAATGGCTTCAGAAGCTCAAGTCCAATCATAGCCATTCCTATTCTTTGTTGTGGCTCTTCCAACAACATTCATTATAGGCTTTCTTACCATTGAAGAGGAGTTCATTACTTAATCCATAACAATTCTGCAAGCCCAGCTAGCTTCTTTCAGAAATCTTCTACTTATCAGCCCAAACTGCATATAATTGAGGATTCGGAGTCTTCAAAGCCACTTTGCTAAGTGTGCACTTCCAGTCCTTCGGATCTTTATCACTGAAACGACAGATAGTGCCTCCTTGTCTCATAATCTCACCCATTTGCTTAGGTACACCTTCATCACTATCTGTTCACGCAAAAGTTACCAAACAAATAGCATTATTTTGATTGGTGGGAGCACTTTCCAGACTGCTTCAATGAATTCACACGATTTCATATTTCCAATCATGAAAAAACAATCTCATACAGCTTACATATTAAGCATGAAGTTTCCCTTGTTTTCTCATGACCATATACCCAGAATACTCATCATCCTCACCAAACTAGATCAGCCTAAGCACATCAGAAAATCAAGAACATCTGGATTTCCTATCTAAGGTTTCACACCCCAGACCTGAGAGACAAAGTGCTTATCGACTCTTGGACTTGTGTTTTTGTTGATTGGAGGTTCAATACAAGTTCTCAAACATGCTCATAGAGGATTGTTACCCATGCAAACATCCAACCATAAGTTCACCGTCACGCGACTGCCAAATTTACCCTTGTGCAAGCCAGTATATTGCTTTCTACTATCATCAAAACTTTCCAAAATGGCAAACAACCATCCCTTTTTTGACCTCTAGGATTAATACTTTCAACTCCAGCTGAAAGGAAGAGGAAAGTTTGAATCATAAATCCTTTCACCTTGCAATAATCACCATAGCTGCTTATACAGTAAAAGCAAAATTCATGCAATCCAGATTTAGCATGCAATCCCACTATCTTTCTCCTTCACACACACTCTCACTTGACCAGATGGTTTGTTCTTTAATTTTCCATGCTTTCCTAGAGAAATCTTCTCCTTCCAAGTTCTTTGAGAAATGAAGAAAATGTACAGTTGCCGAACTGCATGAGAGAAGCAGAATAATAAGAGTCCTCGTCATGGCCAATAACATTAAAATAACTATTTATACTATCAATATTTATGAAAAAAAACATTGAAACAACTCAAGTTAAAAATGAAATTTGTTGTACACAACATGGTTCCAAATTCAAGGAGACTAATTCCACAAAAACACAACTTTGCTCTCTCGAAGACGCCAACTTGTGTGTAAGTGAAGGGCCTATTTGGTAACCACTTATTATGTCACTTCTGAAACTGTTTAAATGTTTGTTTAATTACTCAAAAGTAGGGTTTTATGAGAAGCGGTGACTATTCGAGTGTAATTTGAGAAGTGATCTCCAGCTTGTTATTTTGAAGCACTAGATTATGAAAAAATCGTTGTTTCGGAACTCCCAAAATCCATAGATTATTTTTACACATTCCACATTCTATTCTACATTGTTTCCAAGTCATCACATTTTCTTATCTTTACTCCTATTCTTTGGTCAGTAGCTTTCTTGGGAAATGGGAACCCATCTCATAGACGAGAAGAATCTCATTCAATAAAAAAGAAGGTAAATTATTTTTCTTTTTTATTAGGATTGCTATTTTCTTATTTTAAAAAAACATGCATTCTGCAACCCAAAGTTTGCTCTTTTGCTGACAGCAAAACAGTAATCTTAATAAAAGAGAAGACATGATTTTTGGTGAATGAGATTCTTTCCTTATCTTTCTAAGATGGGCTCTCCAAGAAGGCAAGCAAAGAATACAGGTAGACGTAAGAAAATATGATGGCTTGAAGAGAAAGTGGAAAAAAGGTGGACTGCATAAAAAATACATATAGATTTCGTGAATCCCATAACAATTACTTCTTAGTTCAGTGCTTAAATATATGAAGATGGATCACTTCTCAAATTCCACTTAAATAATAATCCTTTTTCAACAAGCCTATTTTTAAATGGTTAAAAAAATATTAAAAAGGTCATAGATTTGTTAAGTGGCAAAACAAATGGTTACAGAGAAGGCCCTAAGAAAAGATTCTCTCATCGCCATCTGGCAACACTTCATTCATAATGTTTTCAGGTGATAGTTTTATAACATGTTATGGGAAATTGAACATTGAACATCCACCATATCTAATCTTACCATGTCTCCGGAAACAATACTGCTGGTAAAAATATGCTAATGCAGAAGTTACTCTTATAAACTTTGATGTAGTGGTTGAGATCTTCACACATCTTGATCTATTCTTGCCTTGTCTCCAGAAAGAATATTGATCTGTTAAAAATTAAAAGAGGTGTAACTGCACAAATAAATCTTACTAGTAAATTTTGATATAGTGATTGAGATCTTGACACATCTTGATCTAATCTTACCTTGTCTCCCGAGAGAATATTGACCTAGTAAAAATCTGTTACCGTACAAATAAATCATGGATAGAAGTTTTAATGTAGTGGTTAACATCTTGATGCATCTTTTCTGTAGAATCCAGTAGAGCATTTCCAACGTGCTACAGAATTCAGAATTATAAACTGCACAATGCTAGTCATGATGTGGAAAAAATCAAAGAGCTCGTATTATCAACTGCTGCCCTTTTATAAACGATGTGATTCCTATTGGTTTTTCATGGGAAACTGCAGCCCCATAAGGATGAAATGGAAATTTTGATAATAAACTAATACAGGAGTTTGGCATATTGCACCATTAAGAAACCCTGAACAACATGTCAACATCTAAACCTCAACCAGCTAGGAATAGATAATAGAACTTCTCTGATACACTGAGTTCAGACATTGCACCACGAAAAATGCCCATACAACAATGCAAAAACATCAGGCTCCAGCGGCTAAGAAATACAAAAAAAAACTTTGGTTTATAGTAATTACCTGGATGGCAAGACATAAGACAAACTCAGTGTGATCCAAGAATCACACAAACAGCAGATTTGGAAGCCTCTTATTAAACTAGTTTGATGCTCACAAACCTAAAATGCAGAGCTTGACATTTGGCCCCACTAACAAATGCCTATAGAAAAATACCAATCATCCTCCAGAAGATAAAAGATGTATAACAAGCTTTGGTTCATAGTCATTTACCTGGACAGCAGGATGTTAGATGAATACGTGATCCAAGCCAATTATGCAAAACTCATATTTCAAAGAACATCTAATCATGAAACCTCATATCAGACCATTTGAACAGTCTCAATGTGGTATAAGAAACTTATGCTTCATCCTCAAAATAAAACTTAATGCTCACTGCAGAGTGAAATAAAAACATTATATATCAAAGAATGTGAAGAAATGTAAGAAGCACAATGTCATTTCCTTCAGATGTTCGGCTGGCCATTCATCATGGTTTCTTTGGATACTTTGTTCACACAAATATTTCTAAAACAAGAAAGAGACAAGAACCAGTTCATTTTAAATTCTATTAACAGCTGTGGGAATGCACATTTTAACAGAACTTGCAAGAGAAATCCATGTTATAGAATAAAAACAAAACCTTCCATTGACAAAACAATACTGAACTGTACAAGAAATTGAGTCTCGAATTAACTTCCTAGATTTCCAAATGTCAAACCTAGTTTATATCACCAAAGGTAAGATGACAAGATCGGTGTAATTCCATTTATAGTGGTTATCAAAGAAGTCAATCAAGTATGGGTACAGTAATTAAGGAAGTCGATGGAGGAAGAGCACTATACGAAATTAATTGTGTATATAGATAAGAGTAAAACATCTCAGACCCAAGGTTTTTCTTAACTTCATCCACCAGCTCATCACATTTTGACAGAAGCTGGAACATTGGCCCAGAAATATCAGGTTTCATTTTTTGAGAATTTTCAGAAACAGATGCGGAGCAGGTTTCGTTCCCCCTTCCAGTAGATGCAACCAAATGACTTGAATAGTTGTCTACTACAAACTTTACCTGTCGTTTTTTCTTTTGATCGGTCTCTCTATGGGCTTTGGGCTTTTTGAGGCATGATTTAACATTCAAACTTGGCTGTCCTCTTGTCATAGATAAAGCTTGACCCCCATTTCTCTCATTATGATTGTCGTCATCATCAAACCAGAATCGCATATCAGCATGGATAAATGATTTCTTCCTGTTAACGTAGCGGTACGCAGTTCGGGCATCTATCGGGTGCAGGAAAACTACTTGAGCAACACCTGTATAAAAGAAAATCCGTGTTCTTGAATGGTCCAGTAGCCCAAACACACTAAACTTTTTCTCCAGATCTTCCTTAGAAGGAATCTTGAAACCCTTAGGAAACTTCATGCACAAAGACTTCGACAAGCCAATGCTTCTATAGTTTGCTGAAATCTGCTGGACGTTGCTGGTTAGTTTTGAATCATCTGCAACCAATGGAGATGAATCATCTGCAACCAGCGGAGAAGTATCTGCAACCAGCGGAGAAGTATCTGCAACCAACGGAGATGCATACAGTCTACCTGATGAGATCACATGCTGAATTTTTGGCAGCTTAGACAAATCATCTGCAACAAGTGGAGAATTATCTGCAACCAATTGAGATGCATACAGTCTTCCTGATGAAGTTGCATGCTGAAGTTTTTGCAGCTTAGACTGACCACAAAAAACACTTTGATCGAACATGCTCTGTCTTGCAACATTCCTTTTCCTGTATATAGGCAAAGTTGAGCTGCAATTGCTTGATCGACTACCATGTTTGCCATCAATTACTTCAGATTCAGCATAGACCTTTCCCTGAGAATGTGAGGATTCACAGCTACTATTCAACCGGAATGAAGATTGCATAGTTGCATCAACAGCAAAATTAACATCTGCATGACTAGTGTCCCCATGCGTGGAAAATAAGTATTCTGAACTCGAGGGTAGAGTTTTGAGCATTTTGAGGTTATCAATGGAAACAGGTTCTTCAAGTAAACTTTTCTCAAGAGAACCTTCATAATTTCCAAAAGGATCTCTCAATGGGGAAGTGATTTTGACATCTTCTTTTCCACATGAAGTTACCTTTCGGTGGGCAAGATTATTAGTGTCAGTGTATGTGACTGGGCTAGGGTGGAAGCTAGTACCATCACCACTAACATGAAAAGGAAAGGGAGTTTCAGTTCTGAAGCTATCATCGGCCTGATTCTCATTTGAGGCATGATGGGCCAGAGACTTTTGAACTTCCTTTCTTGGACCTTGTGTGCTATTTGGCCTCTTATCAGTGCATGGTTCTTTAACACAGTCATGAAATAGTGGACCATACGTAGAGGCTTGACATTGTTCACCATTTAGAATACATTTACCACTGTTTAATGGAGAAGAGAGATCTGGAATATTCTGAAATGCCAGATGCCTGTAACGCAAAATACTTTTGCTTACAAATTTAATTCTTTTAGAACCTGCATAATAAAGATCAATGGCAAGCAAACACAACTGGGACTGAATTTCATGGATTGATGGAGATATTTTTTGAGATACATGATGTGTTATTTTTGTGGACTCTGCCTCAGGCATCAGAGGTTCTTTGACCAATGACAAAGGACTGGCTCTGTGCATATCAATTTCAATACTGGAAGTGACAACTTGATCAAGTCCACCACCACTAACTTTGTCCCTGAAAAAAGTCAAACTGGAACCATCACCAAAACTAGTGGAGGGATTACCATAAATAAAATTGGCAGATAAATTAGACTTTCCCTTCACACCATACCTAGAGTTGATCAGTTTATCATCCATGTAAGTTTTGGTATTGTCATCAGGAAGATTTGTTCGCTGTTCACTTTCCAACACTGATGGTAAATTGCTTGAGTAAAGTGAATAACCACAGTAGTCTGTACCACTTGCAAATGCAAAGTTGGAAATATTCGTATAAATCATCTCTCTCACTTTCAAAAATGTTGTATATACAGACTTGTGCCTCTTTTTCCCAAAAAAACAAGTGTCTGTAGCAATACAGTGCAACTGCATCAACATTTCTTGCACGTAACTTGTCTTGTCTTCCTCCATAGGAGAAACAGCCAATTGTTCCTTGGTTGAAGACATCATTTCTGGCAAAAATTCAATAGATGAATCTGCTGGAACACCAGTGCATGTTAGTGGTGACTGTATTTCAAAATTCACATCCTTGTTCATAACTGTAGCACTGGTTTCTTGTTCCTCCTTTGTTTCTAAGATTGTTTCTGAAAAACTTTTGCTGTATTCGTCCATGGAATAGGCACTTGCAACTTCCCTGAATTGGTCCCCAGTGAATTGTGAGGTGACACAGACATCAAGACAGATGCTAGTAGCCTCATCAAGGTTGTCACGTGAAGAAAGTTCAACACCATCCGTAGGATCATCTATGGTAATGATCCTATCTATCTGATCATTTTGAACAGCACCCTTAAAGAGACAGAATAGCTGTTCAAGTTCCACATCAGAGAATTTGTTGCTCCTTCTAAGTTTATAATCACCAGTACATGCAAGAGTAAGCTTCCTGTATTTCAAAATGCATTCAGATAATGATTCCAATCTCTCAGATCCAAAATAACATCGATCTGTTGCAATAATGTGCAAATGCTTCAAAATTCCTTTGAAATAAAGCATATTACACTCATCGAAAGGCATTTGTCCCTTGGATGAAGGTATTGTTTGTGGCAAATCTTCAATGGAGGAAGTAATCAGCAGATCAGAACAATCACTCATGATATTTTGATCAACCATCTCAACATCTTCTTTTTCTAGTTTTGTTCCTAGAGAAATTTCCGAAGGGCCCTCCAAAATCTTGCCGCCATCCATGGGGAAGTCAACCAGTGCTTTCTCCTTCTCAATAAAGGAAGTGGAGAGACTATTTGGATCACTCCCTGCATAAAAATAAATACAATAAAATTTTGTATGGTGACTAAGAATTACAAAAGATGAGAGACTCCGACAGTTTTCGACTTATAGATTTTAGCACCTCAAAGAGAAATTACTGTAAACACAGTTTGTATATATCATTTAGCAATCTAATCTCCATTATCTTGCAACCTTGGTCCTTCTGTAAGCATTGGTGGATCCATGTGTTGATGAGGGTGGTCAATTGCTCACCCTGATTTTTTATAAAATTGCCATCTATTGTAATAGGGATCTTTAAAAGACAAAATAAAACATTAGAGTAACCATTCTAATTTTTTATAACTATTTGGTACTTTTGGGTTGATTTGAAAATACCCAATTATGATGGAATACAAGGACCATTCCAATTTTTTACATTTATTAATACTTTTAGGTTTATTTTTCATCTAGAAAAGTCATGCACGTACATGACATGTAATAATGTCAATACAACAAGTTGCATACACCATAATACTAATGTGTGCCAGATGCATTTTCTTGTATTAATTAATCATGTATAATACATGTGCAAATAATTAATTATGTACTTAATGTATGTTACATATGTAGCCAAGTAATTTATATATGCACCCTTAATGTGTACTTATTTTTCAACACTAAACACGAAAACAATCCATCTAATAATCATGTTTGACAAGTTGATGCAATAAATGCATGCGACACAATAAAGGTAAACCTAGACATGATTATGTCATGTTGTGTTATTGTGTCATGTCAGAAATTATTCATCCATGAAGTTATGAAAGGTAATTAACTCCCTTCCCTCCCCTCCCCTCCACCCTCACTCTCTCATGCGTGGGGTAGATGACTAGGTGGAGATGCTATATACGCACAGTATTAAAACTTTTTTTTCGAGATAGTGATCTCTTTCTTGGTAATTATGAGTTCTTTTAGAAAATGGTTGATAGTGGCTCAGTGCTATCTACCATGTGGTATATTCACTTGTGAAATTAGCTTCAATTTTGTAAGTTGCAAGTGCAACAGTTGAGAGAATCTTTTCTGCAACTTTGAGAGCCTTTTCTGCGATGAATCTCATCAAGACTTAATTGTCGAATTAAATAGGAGATGAATTGATGAACAATTCCTGGTGACATACATTTAAAGTGTTTTTTAGAGATATTTTCACTAAAGTAGTTATGCAATTATTCCAAAATATGAGATCCAAAAAAGGAGTATTGTCAATTTGTCATATATTATAAAAGCTAGATTTTTAAAATCTTAATCACTAACAGATTATTTTTGTCATCATAATTTTTTTATTTATATAGTGATTACCCTGACTAATTTTCTTGAATCTGCCACTAACTGTTTGGTTGATCATGCCCCCTTCTCGAGTTAACAGCTAAAACATTTTAGGTTTTACTAGCATAAATGTCATGTATGTTGTTGCACAAGATGAAACACTACAAAACTTCACATCATAATACTAAGCCATTGCATATTGGAGTTCATTATTTTGTCTTGTAGAAAGAGTCTACTCTTTGATAGGAATTCTTTCAACAATGACTAGCCTACTTCCAACAGGCAAAGTCCACTATGTCATATTCAATGGAATCTTTTGTAATCTTAAGCTTGAAACCAAATTTTTTCATATATTTGTTGCTTGCTAAAAGGGGACCAAGTTTCTAACTTAACATTGTTCAGTTACCTTCTTCAAGCTTTTTTTACTTATTGTTCATTTACCTTATCAAACATGTCATCGATATGTAGCCATCATGAATTTCTTTGCTTTACTGACATCTACTAGGCAGTAGGCAAGTGATCAAACAAATAACTCAAGCTGGTAGAAATATCATTGGGAACCATGAAGCTGATACACATGCTTTAATATTCAAAATGAGCATATGAGTAACAAAATCAAATTCATCCCCATCAGGATATACAATATGGTTTGATGTGAAAAGGTAAAATACGAGACATGACAGGTGATGCAAACAGGGCATCAGCTCAGTACCACTTACTGAAACCAGAAAAATATTGGGGTAATTCCTATGAAATTTCTCTAAACAAGCTATGTCGAAACATATAATATCCTTGCTACCTTAACAAATTAAGATGTAACACTTGTTGGAATATATAGCTAATAGAACTCTTGATGTAGCTGATTTCCAAACATATTGCAAAAGTTCAAAATGGAGCTGCAAGTTTCATAATAAAGTAAACAAGTTCAAAATGCATCCAAGTTTTCTCCTAACAAAACTTTCTACATACAAGTAAGCACATCATATACCACAGATACATCACATAAAATCACTGTTAGTCAAAATTTTAAAAAAATAATAATAAACATGTTGAGGCGAAAAACTCAAAGAGCAACTTCACATCATACCTTCCGAGCCGCACATATCACTCTCCGACCCCTCACTGCACGAACCACTCATCGAATCCTCAGAGTCATCCATGCACAAGCCACCTCCCATCCCCGCCAGCTCCTGAAACACCCAACCAGGTGCTCCTGACGCAAAACTCCGAAATGCTATAACCTGCGTCACAACATCTCCACTTCCATCAAACACCCCCGACGCCACCGCCATCTTCCTCACCACTCTCAACAATCTCTCCGGCCGAAACCCATCACCAACCACATCAAGCTCAGCAACATTATTCACATACCTCCGGAACGCCACGACCTGCGCAGCCAAACAAACCACCTTCCCAGCGTCACTCCACTCCTCACCCTCAAACCCACAAACCCCCATCCCCCTAACGAACTCCGCCACCTCCTTAGGAAAAAACCCCTTCCTCGCCCTACTCACCTGCCTCCCAGTAACATTCCCCTCACCCCCCACCCTCGCCACCAGCACCGACCTCCAGCAACAACACATCAACCCGGCCATCGTCCTCCTCCCAAGCTCCTCCATCGCAAGCCCAATCTCCACCCCGACCTTCCCCCTGTTAATCCCCACCATCGTCCCGCAGTTCTCCTCAAACCCTAGCACCCTGCTCTCCCGGAACCACTGCGGCTTCTCCCTCCCCTCCCCAAAGAACGAGACGAGAACCTTCGATCTGGACTTCTTCCGGCGACGGATTCGGCCCGGCCACCAGATGTAGGGGAAGGCCTTGACCCAGACGAGGTCTCCGGCGGCGAGGTGGGCTTGGGGAGGGGAAGGGTCGCTGTTGCCGGGTAGTGGAGCACCACGAGGTGGGGATGAGGTCCGGCAACGGCGGCGGCGGTGGGGGAAGAAGAGCAGGGAGAGGGGCAGGTGGTCAGCGGCGTCGGGGGCGGCGTCCGCCATTGGAGTTTGGCGGGAAGTGCGATCCACAGCCCCCAGGAAGGGGATTTTATACAGGGCTGGGGAGCGACAAGGCAGATGGCAGCAGGTGAATCAGGAGGTGATGGCGAGGTGGGGGGATAGATCGGTATCTATCGGGCCGTCAGGGGCCCACTGAACTAAGCTCGATATGGAATTAAGGGGCTTATTCTAGGCCCAACGCAATTGTTAGGGCCTATAAGTTTTCAGTTATTTTGATTTTATTTTATTTTTTAAAAAATTATATTTTTTTCATACATTTTTTTTTAATTCCTCCTTATTTTCTATTTTAAATTAATTCAGTTTCCCACAGTAGAAGCACGGTCCAAGCTGTCATGGAAAGATTGCACTCGATTTAAGCTTTATTCCACTTGCTAAGCCACTGGTATAAAGTTTGGTACGTTGGAATAAATGTGGAATGACATAGAATCAAATTTTAGGGATTGAATGATATTTCTAGGTTTAGTACAAAAAATATGATTAGAATGGTCATTTCCTTGAGAATCAAATTCTCATTCTCCGTAGAAATTTGATTCATTGTTTTTTTGGTAAAAGTTTAGATATGTATTTCATCGGCTTTAAATGCCTGGTAAGAAAAACATAGTTTTGTATAGAATATTACAACACCAGAGGCAAACAGCCCAAAAATCAAAGTCCAAATGATACACCACCAGCAAACAACACTACAATGCTTAACAAAGGAAGCATCAAAGGCCCTCAGGGGGCAGGGAGCCTCTTCCAGAGTCATCAAGGGGCAAAAGTCGGCTCCTCTCCTGATGGTGCATGGTGCAGCAAGAGACTCCTCAGACTGTGGAGTCGATGCAGTTACAAACTACATCGTTTCTACTTTCTCAAAATAATTTCTAGCACTCCAAATCAACCAGAGAATGATCTGAAGAAATAAAATCCATCCAGAAAAATGCGTTGTAGAATCTCAATAGTGTTAAACCTGCACCCAATCAAACGAACCCAAGATGGGATCGACGTAACAGAATAATGTTCGCGAAGATCTGCAAGATGTAGATCTGCAAGTCTGCGAAGTCCGATTGGACAGAGGAAAGGGGGGAGAGCAGATCTGCAAGAGACAGATCTAAGACGAAGAAGGGCTCGCAGATCTGCAAGAGGAAAATATGAGAGGATGCACAGGCAAAATTTGCGTCGTTGTTCCCGCAGCAATCCTGTAAAATTATATGAACATACAATGGCCCAAACTACAAGCACAGAGTCGGAACCAAGCTGCAGGAAGGGCGACCATGGCCCAGAATGTCGACACGGCCGCTGAAGGACGCGAGCACACCTCCCTAATAGGCAAAAACAAGGAAAGGGGGGGTGAGAGAGATACCATTTTGCCGCCATTCCTGCCCCTACGCACTGGTGAAGCACTCCTCGCCGGAGCCAAGCCCAGCGAGCCCTGCACAAAGTCCTGCTAAGCCGTGCTTGCGCCGCTCCCCCGCTCCCCATGCCGTGCACCGCAGTCGTGCCTTGAGCAGACGCCCGAGCCCGCAAACTAGCTCAGCCGAGCACCCACCAATCCAAGCCCAAGCCGCCGCTCAAGCTCCCGCCGCACCGCCGCACCCCCCAGGAGAAACAACCCTCCCACCGCTCCACCGCTCCCTCCAAGCCCTAGCAACCCTCCCGCTCCGCCGCTCCGTAGATCTGCAAGAGGCAGATCTGCTCCCGCCGCTCCGTCGCTCCCTCCAAGCCCTAGCGACAAGATGACAAGTGTATCTCCAAGTATATCTCCAAGCCCAAGCCGTCGCTCAAGCGAGAGGCAGATCTGCCGCTCATGCTCATGGTTGTTCACCAGTGGTAGTTGCTGTTGTGCTAGGCAAATTTGATTCATTGTTGATAGGTAAGGAATTTGACTACTATTTCATTGGAAACTAAAAAAAATTAAAAATTATAGTTTACTTCCTTTAATTATCCGTTAAACATTTTTTCATTACAACTTATGTTCTTCAACTATGGTGAATTACAATAAATCCCTTTTAGGTAAACGACATTAAATTCTTGTATGATTTGACCATTTTGTCCTTTATAATTTATCATTTTATAGTTACATTACCTCAACTATTGGTGCTTTTTAGCTTTATACTTTAAACTTTTTCCCAACTATTCATACTTTTTAGCTTAGTACCCTAGACTTTTGTTCATTACAGCTAGTCCTTCTCAACTATGGTAAATTACAACAAACTCCCTTTTTGGATAAGCCACATTAAATTTTTGCATAGTTTGACCATAACTTTTGTAATTTACCATTC
>JAMKQA010018079.1:0-15869 GCA_024699735.1 Posidonia australis
GGCAAAAGTAAATTTATCTGCATTGTTAAAAAACTTATATGGATATGGATATTATTTTTCACATCTGCATAATAGCTATCAACCTTATTTTATCTATATTAGTTAGTTTAGGGGCAAAAGTAAATTTATCTGCATTGTTAAAAAACTTATATGGATATGGATATTATTTTTCACATCTGCATAATAGCTATCAACCTTATTTTATCTATATTAGTTAGTTTAGGGGCAAAAGTAAATTTATCTGCATTGTTAAAAAACTTATATGGATATGGATATTATTTTTCACATCTGCATAATAGCTATCAACCTTATTTTATCTATACTAGTTATATATGATTAAGAATATATTCTTTGATTTGATAGTTACGTGTACGTTTCTAATGTTACATGATCATAGTATCTATAATGTATATTTATTTATATATATTTCAAGTTTTAGTTAAAATTTTCTTGAAATTATATTGTATATGGACATTCATATCCTTACTCATCCTTTAAATATCTACCTTGCTCAAATTCATATTCATCTTTTAAAGATATGGATATGTATTTTTTATATCTACATGATATGTGAATCCACTCAACCCCCATATGTCGTCATCTCGATTCCTTCTTCCACCATTGCCCTCCTCAATGTAGTATTCCTCTTAACACCCCCTTATGTCGATGTTATCTTAGGTCCTACCCTGCGTGCCACCGTCGCCTCCCTCTTGTTAGACTCTTCTTCCCCAAATCGTTTTCTCGCCATCAACGTTTACCATCAACTACGTGAAGTTGGTGGAGGACAAGATCATGGACGTTGCCTCCCTCGAGAAGTTCCTCTAGGAGTGTATGATAGCAAGTCGAGAGCTTCCGGTGACATAGATCAGGCTGCCAACGTCTCCCGCCACTCCTGCCCCCGTAGGGTAATCCTTGTGAGGACCTGCCTCATTGTCAAGGGTGTCGAGGATGTTCTCAACTATCGAAAGACAGGGCATGTGTGGAATCACTAGTGTTTTTGTGTTTGTTTTTTTAAATAGTAGATTTGTTTCTGTGTTTGTTTGTTTGTATGATTTGGGATCGTGGTCGTTAGAACCATTGGTAAAGATGGGGAAAAAGAGAAACCAATGGTATGATGGTGGTAGTGGTGGTGGAGGTGTTTTGTATATATAACTGTTTTACTTTGTATTCAGTTTAGTAATACTAAACTAAAAAATCATACTAAACAGTATTACTTTTTGGAAAACAATGGTGTTACTGATGATGTGCTAATACGAATCTCAACTTGATTGCATATGTGGTGGCACAAGCAAACATAATGCAATGCTTCCCATTCATCTATTTTTTAAAAAACTAGTTGCATAAAACATTATTACTAATTTGAAACTACATATACATAAAAACAAATAATAATCTCATACAATTGTTTGATCTCATTGCTTCAAAATGAAATAGTGTTATAAAAAAACAAATAGTAATCGTAATAATAAAAAGAGATAAATTGTGAAATCGTAATGCGATTGTATTACAAAATAATCCAATTCACGTTATATTTATATGAAACTATAAAATTGTAATACAATTTTTAAATCAAAATAGTTATACTCCTTATGAAACAGTAATAATCAGTAATACTATTGAAACCGTATTACTAAATAAAAACCTCTCCTCATGAAATAGTAATACTAAAAGTGAAACTAAATTCAAGATAATGTTATCATTGTAACTACACGTCAACATGATATTTTTGGTAGTTATTTAAATCCTGAAATGTTGCAATATTTTATATATAAATATTTTTGTGACTCTTTCAAATCAAAACAAAAATATCAACATTATAATAATAAACTGTTAGTATATGTATGAAAATATATTTTTGGTAGTTTTTTTAGATCTAGAAAATTACAAAGTTTATTTATGGCAATAACTACTATAAAAATATTGTGTGGACATGAGATATTGAAATATTTTATATATAGAAATTTTAAATATTGTGTGGATGTAAGATATTTTCAAATCAGAACAAATATGGAAAAAAAATCAATTAATATCCATCAATATCTACGTAACTAACAATTCACCTTTCAAAATTTAAAATTCTCAGATTTTGTGCCATTATAAATCTACATAACTACTAATCACATTTCAAATTTAAAAATGTCAGTAACATTACAAATCAACGTTACTACCAACTCACATTTTAAATTTAAACGTCAAACAATAATTTATGTTATTTTATAAATTTTAAAAAAGAAAAGACAAACCCATTGTAAAAATGAAGGTGGTTTTAAAGACAACCACTAAATTTAAATCTACGGCTCATAATCAATCTTCTCTCAAATTAATTAATTTGAGGGAAGAAGTAACTAATTTGACTTATATATATATATATATATATATATCAAGAGAAAGAGAGAGAGAAAGAGAGAGGCAAATTATTAGGTAAGGTCCATCCTTACTTTTGTTAGGTAAAGGTCCTTCATTATCTACCATTAATAACACATCCCATGATTGAGATTAAATTTAAATTTTAAATATTGTGTGGATGTAAGATATTTTCAAATCAGAACAAATATGGGAAAAAATCAATTAATATCCATCAATATCTACGTAACTAACAATTCACCTTTCAAAATTTAAAATTCTCAGATTTTGTGCCATTATAAATCTACATAACTACTAATCACATTTCAAATTTAAAAATGTCAGTACCATTACAAATCAACGTTACTACCAACTCACATTTTAAATTTAAACGTCAAACAATAATTTATGTTATTTTATAAATTTTAAAAAAGAAAAGACAAACCCATTGTAAAAATGAAGGTGGTTTTAAAGACAACCACTAAATTTAAATCTACGGCTCATAATCAATCTTCTCTCAAATTAATTAATTTGAGGGAAGAAGTAACTAATTTGACTTCTATATATATATATATATATATCAAGAGAAAGAGAGAGAGAAAGAGAGAGGCAAATTATTAGGTAAGGTCTATCCTTACTTTTGTTAGGTAAGGGTCCTTCATTATCTACCATTAATAACACATCCCATGATTGAGATTAAATTTAAATTTTAAATTAGCAAAATCACCTATGTTGTAATGGTAGTTTTGTGATTTTTTGTTTTCCCTTTATTTTTCATTTATTGATAAATTTTTATGTTAATTGAATGACATTAATATCCTATTATACTTTAATATCCTTTTTATATGGCAATATCAGTTTTTTTATTTGTATTGTTTTAGTTTTTTTAATTTTAGTTTCAGTTTTTTTAATTTTAGTTTCAGTTTTAATTTTACATTTCTTTGTTTTTGTTGAAGTGTTATTACTTTTTCTTGTTTTAGTTTCAGTATCAATTTAACACTTACGTTTTAATTTATGCTTGGTTTTGTTTTAGTTTCAATATTTAGAATCTTCATTGTTTTAATATCACTCTTTTTAGCACGTATTTTTGTAAAAAAAATAAAATCTATACCTTCCTTTCTTCCCCTCTTTCACTTCCTACCGTTGAGGGAAAAAAATAAAGAAAGACGAGGAGAAGAGGAGCAAGGGGTGGGGAATAGAAGAAGAAGAACATTTGAAATCTTTTAGAAAGAGAAATAAGAAAAACCCAACTCTCCATATTACTATACTAACAAGTAGTATACTACTTATATGCCTCTAAATGTATTTTTTCAAATTAACTATATACTCTAATTGTTTTTTTTTGTAAACGATAAACTTTATATTAATGAAAAGTTCATACACAGTAAATTGAGGATCATATTACAGCCTAGGTGGATAAAAAAATTCCCACCACAAAAACAAGAATGGCCAACAACAGGCGATAACACCTCAGGCTCACACAAGGTGTTCAAACTGTATCAAAAATTAGAAATTAAAAAGTTCGATTAATAAAACATTAATCCAGAGAAAGGGCTTCATCCTCATTGATCTGATGAGACAGTCGCGGGGCATGAGGAGTATGTTCCATAACACGATCACTTTCCAAAGAAATTATTACACGCATATTGTCATCTTTTCCAAAGTCGAGAGGTGATCGGTGAAGGAGAAACCCTAAGGGAGGAGAGAGGGTCATATACTGCGTCGGAGGAAGAAGATATTCAACTCTCCGGATCACTGGATCTGTCGACCCCGAGAATCGAAAGGCCACAGTGTCTCTTCTTCGGTGGACCGACGAACCCGAGATGGAGTAGTCGGAATAGAAACAACATCCGTCAGAGATAAATCACAGTCCAAGACTCACAAGTATAATCAGGAACCAAAGAAAATTTTCCAGTAGAAAACAAACTATAATTTCATCTTCCATATCACAATCAGAGTGTTCGGATTCAGGCAAACAAATGCCCTAACCCTAGAACAGCTGATCAGAGAAAAATTTCACCGTAAAGCTCAATATATGCCAACAAATGCCAACAAATTCCGTATATACTCTAATTGTTGTTCTCATATAAAACTGAAGAAGAATACTTAATTCGTAAAATAGAATTGTTGTTCTCATATAAAATAGAAGAAGAATGGCTTATTTCATAAATTTGTAGATGATGTATTTGTTTACAATTTCAGCAAAAAAATTGGAGTAACAACAATAACCATTTTCACCATTGTGTTCTTTCTTGCATCTTTTGATCTCTGCAGATTATTACCCTTCTCGTCTCCTTCCTTCTCCAAATGAATGGTGTGTTTCAAAAAGATCTCACCTTTCTAATTCAGGGAGTTCGGAAAAACCATTCCCAACTACACCAACCCATCTTCTTTCACCACTATGTCCTAGAATTTCAATACAATAAGAATCGCCCTCCAACATTACTGGAAGAATCGCACCATACAAGATGACACAACATGGCACAAACAACTCTGTCTTTCTCTCTCTCTCCCTCCCCCTCTCTCTCTCCCAATGGAGATAGACAAAGAAGTAGTGAAAGAACCCAAAAAACTCTTTGACCCAAAACTACAAGTGACACCTATTGGAAGAGGAGTAGGTGGGGTGGGGGGGAGGGTCAGGGTTGAAGGGTAGTGGGAGGAAAGTCTGTTAGGCATCCGATCACTTGCCCAATCCGGTCACTAGATGCGAGCTAGAGCGAGGGGGGCATCGTGTCAAGGAGGGTGTTGGGGGAGAAGGAGGCATGAGGAGGATTGCTCAACGAGTGGAAGGACGTCGAGCCGCGTACTGCATGGGGGTGTGGGGTCGTGGACTCCACGACGAGAGGGAGGACATTGGGGATTGCAGAGGAGGACATCGGGAGGGGAGGGGAGGGGAGGAGGAGGACACAACAACGACAGGGCGTCGAGGGAGGGGGCAGCGAGCAGTGATGGAGATGGGACGAGGGAGGGGTGGTGTAGAGGCTTTAATAATAAGGGTGGGTGGGATTTCGAATTTTGAATTTTAAAATAAAAACTTTTTATGGTTTTTAAATGTGGTTTGTATTCTTTTACTATTTCAGTGGATGGTTATAATCTTAAATTTGTGTTAATGATGGATGGATAGAATTGAGGGCTTTACCAACAAAAGCAAGGACCGATTTTATCTGATATTAACTCTCTCTCTCTCTCTCTCTCTCTATATATATATATATATATAAATAAGATTAGATTTTAAAAAAATAAGAATCCATTTATTTAACTAGCAATTATGGAAACCATCTCTAATTTCTTTCTCATTCTTAATTTCTTTCTCCTTTAAAACCCCCTCCCCCTCCCCCTCTCTAAAAAAGCAAACATATTTGTCCAACAACCATCGCCTCTAACCTTGCGTTCGCTGTCGCTACATCCAACCTCACGTTCGTCATTGCCAATGTCTTCAACTTCGCAATCTACTTCAACCTCCATCCTCAGTCAAATACCTCAACACCCTTAATCGTTGGTGCAATATAGGCGGGGAAGGAGGAGCCGTCCTCGAGGTCCATGGCGTGGTAGAAGAACAACATGAATGTGAAGAAGAACAACGTCATGAGGAGTAGAAACACCAAGTAGAACACGAAGAAGGGGAAATCTATTAAATCGAGACATAGGATTTGAAAGGACAACAACGACTGCTAGGATGAGGAGGAAAAGGAGGAATTAGATGAGGTCTTCTAATAGGAGAGGCTTTGGGGAGCGACTTCATAACACCACAGAATCGAATGAATTAAAACATTTATTTGAAATAATTTTTTTTTAATTTTACTAATATTAAAGTAGTATTGTATTATGTTATGCACAATCACCATCGTTGGAAATGAATAATATGAAACTATTATTTTGAACAAAAAATGTTTTTTACTGATACTAGAGTAGTGTAATATTATGTTATATCTGCTTACGTTACTAAAATTAAATTAATAATCAAATAGGTAAACAAGTATAACTTTCAATCTATGAATTTCTAAAAAACACACAACCCTAAGTTTTGAGATAGTTTGAGAAACTAGACCCGAGCCAAACCAACTACTGCTTTCTCTGACGTGAAAATCCCTTTGTTTTCCTTTCAAAATTTAATTTTTATATTTAGAACTAATACTAAAACTATTATAGTAAAACAACAACTGGTTGCAGATAGTAAACAATTTTTGCGTGTATTTTCCAAATAAACATTTATAGAACATTATTAAAATAAAATTTAAAATTCAAAAAAATAATTAATTACAATTGTGATCAGACTTAAATTCAAATTCAACATGCAAACAACTAATACAAGAAACTTAAAAATACAAATTCATGCCTTCTTCTTCTATGAACAAAGTATTTGATTTTGACTCCTTTACCTATTATTTATCTTGGTCTCTCCTTCACTTTTAAAAAGCATTTTATAATGATTGGGCATCAATCCTAGACAGTTTGAATGATTAACTCATAATTCATGCATATTTTATTCCTATATTTGTCTATTTTGTAAATAATATTACTCGAGGTGTTTTGTGTAAATTTTGCAGAACTTGAGGAGTTAGAAAGAATTTACGAAAAATAAGGAGGAAAAGAATAATTATGCCAGAAAAGAAGAGATTTTTGTATAGAAAATTCTAGAGCTACGTGAAGAGATCAAACACACATTTTTCATGTGCCTAAATATTGGTAAAATATCAGTCAAACTGTGGAAAAAGTGAAAGAAGATTCTAGATGACATGGACGTCTCACAAGTGCCCAGATGCAGATCTGACGCCTTTTAGGCCCCTACACTAAATATTTTTGACTTGGTCTTCTTTGGATAAGATTCTCACTTGTAAATATTTTGTATTCAAAATTCAAGATTAAATTTTGTATTTAAATTTGTCTTTGACATAAGCAAATCATTGTAAGCATATAAAAGAAGCTCTTATGTAGATCTATGGAGTCCTAATGAAGGTTTTAGACTCTCTTTCTTTTCTTGTATTTTGGGAGATCCTGAATATCATCAATGTAATTTCAGGTTCCCTTAAATAAAAAGTTTTTTTATTTAATTATGTCTTCTCTTTCTCCTTCTTCCCCTTCTTTTATTTGAATGTTTTATGTTATCATGCTTGGCTAATCTTCTAGTTTAGGGCAGAGATGAAGTTTATTTATATTGAGATGTGTGATCATATATTTTTTTCTTTTTCTCCTTGTGTTTCATGCAATGAATATGTGGGTTGGATGTATATTACATAGACCATTTAATGAATCGAAAAACTTTGATAGATTAATATTGATTTCATTTTTTTAGTCTATGCTTAGGGAAGATTTAATTGGGAGTTGTGTATATAATCTCAATTCCATCATATGTTATCTGATTTAATTTGATTTGTGTGTTTTTATTCCTTGACTTGATAGTCTATGGTGCATTGCATATAGATTATACTTGTTAAGATAAGAATCATTAAATCAAATTATTTAGATCAATAAAAGGGAGAGGGAGTAAACATGATCATGTATTCTCAATTCTATATAAATGGATTCGACACCCTCGGTTTTAATTCATTGGATAGCATTTTAATAGTATAGTGTTAGATTTTCCTTTTCATATTAACTTTCTCAACTCCTTGTTTTCAATAACTGGTAATAAATCTTTGATTCTAAAATACTTTTCTCTGTGGTATCGATCGGTATTTGACACGTACTACATAGTACGTCGTGTACTTACGGTATATAAATAAGACACATCACTAAACACCAAACTGAAGTGTTGGAGAAGCAAATACCTCTCTCTTGGAGGACGTATTACCCTTCTTAACTCGGTGCTCTCTGCAATCTCAACGTATTATCTATCGATGATTCATCTTCTAGTTAGAATTGAAAAGGAGATGGATAAAATTCATAGGCAATTTCTTTGGAATTCCACTTCTGTTGGAATTAAGAGCTATCACTTGACTGAATGGCAAAATATTTGTAGGGATAAGCAACAAGATAGTCTAAGGATAATAAACACCAATTTCAATGCCGCTCTTAAATGCATGCTCCTATGGCATTTTGTTTTGCATAAAGGCAACATCAATGGGTGTTGCCAATTTAGAAGTAGATTCCTTAGACATAACAATATTGGAGCAATCCTTAATTTTACTTCTAGAAATGTGTCTCCTTTATAAAAGGAATTGAAAGTTTATTTTATAGTCATAAATAATTTTAGTACTTATACAGTCAACAATGGCAATTTTATCATATTTTGGGAAACAGATGAATTGGACATATTTCTCTCAAATTTTTTTACCTTAAACTTTATTTCCTTACAAAATACAAAAAATGGTCATTGGTTCAAATAATATCTTCATTTCGTGAGAGAGGGATGGATGTATTCCATCTTAACTCGATTCACTCGCTTCCTTTTCTTTCCTATCTTAGTAGCATTATTAATTCTATTTTCCTTACTAGTGAGGACGACTCAATCTTATGGATGCCTTCTCAATCTAATGATTTCACTGTCAATAGTTGTTATAAGATACTTACTGATGGTTGGTTACAATCAACTTTTCAAAATAGTATTTGGAAGTGTATTGCTCCCCCTAAGGTGAAAATTTTTGCATGGTTTGCGATTAAAGATAAAATCTTATCTTGAGAAAATTTATCTACGAGAGGGTGGTCAAGCCCATTGCAATGCGAGATTTGTAGATTTAATGTGAAATCTATTACTCATCCTTTTTTTCATTGTTTTGTTTCTAAAATTATTTAGATTAACTTTTTACATAATGCTAATATTCATTTATCTCGTATAAGTTTATTTCAAACTTTTATACTAAAAGTTTTTTCAATCTTCTGATTAACAATAAGGGTTGGAACACTCTTGTTCTAGCTACCTTTTGGAGTTTTTGATTGTATCATAACGATATCATTTTCTGTAATAATAAAAGAGATATCTCATCACAATTTTTTGGCTAGGGAACTTACCTCTTGGGCAAGGTGTTGCAGCTTCTTGCCTCAACTAAGTGTAGAATTATATAGCAAGGTTGGGACATTACTCATCATGCTCAAAGGAATACTAATCTCTCTATTGCTATACCTGGGTCCTTTTTTGGGACTATGAACACTTTATATCTAACTTGATGGTGGTATCCATAGTTAAGTTTTAAGTTTATAATATTTACCATTATAGAAAAAACAAAGTATTTGATTTTGATAAAAAATGAGACCATACAAGACTCATGAATGAGCAAACATGCAAATAAAAAGATAGTTTAAATATCAAATATGAAAGATGGAATATCCTTTTCAAAAACGAATTCAAGCAAATAAAATAAAAAAAGAAAATAAGAAGGATACAATTAATTTACATGCTACGTGGGTTTTAAACATTGATCCCAACTACTACGTGGATATTCAATATTGACCTAACTGCTACGTCTTAGAAACAAGGAAGATTAAACACACATACACACACAATTAGGTTCCTCGGGAGTTAATTTTGTTTCTTCTTCTCCTTTTGGGTCAATTTCTTCTCCTATCTGTCCCACTGCTTTGATTCATGATGTATTTTCTCCTTTTCCCCATCATTTGTATCGTTCCTTCCTCGATAATGTCGAGGAATCTATTTCTGTGATCCATCCTGCTGTTGAGTCGGAGAACCCTAAGGTGCCACCTGTAGCTCATCCCCAGCCTCCAGCTCCAGTATGTTTAGCAGCCTGGCCACAATCTAGACTAGCACAGCCGGCACGCCCTCGGATTCACCAATACCCTCACCAGTACTACCAACTCTCCCAGGTAAATACCCCTATTCGCCCTAATCCTTCAACCTCACCCGTACAGTTAGCAGCCCGTCCCCCAGTTGTTGTTACTCTGACCCGCGACATGCATCGTGTTCCTCACAACTATGCTACAGGAATGTGTGCGGAGGTGACGCGGTCGGGTAGAGTATACAAACCCGCAGCCATCAGGCATAACCTCTTAACCCAAGTCCCTAATCACCAGCAGGCCCAGCCATCTAGGCCACCAACACCTATAGCAGCAACCCCTGCCCAGTCCCAGGCACATCCTCCTCAGTCGCCTAGGCCTAGAGTAGTACCATCCTACCCCACCACTAGCAGCCAACCTTCAGTTGACATCACCGCCCAGCTGAAAAAGGTTAGAGCCGACATTTCCATTTGAGATCTTATCCATACGTCGGCCGAGCATAGGGAAGCTTTCCTTAGGGTCTTTCAGGCAGCTCGTATATCCCAGTCTATAGAGCCTGCTACCCTAGAGAACATGGTAGGAATGATCGCTGCACCTCAGGTTATCTCCTTCTCCAGCCAAGAGCTACCTCCTTCTGGCACCAACCACAACTCTCCCTTGTTCATTACTGCGCAGTATCAAAGTTTTCGCATCCCCCTCACACTGGTGGACAATGGAGCAGGCCTTAATGTCTGCCCCTTGCGCACAGTAAATGCACTCGGATTCAAGGCCGAGGACGTTATACCAGCGGTGAAAGGGATGACAACATTTGATAATACGTATCATGATGCGCTTGGGATTCTTATCATTCTCCTGACCATTGGCCCTGCTCGCTTCGACGTGGAGTTCTACGTCGTTGATATTGAACCTTCTTTCAATCTCTTGCTTGGATACCCTTGGCTTCACAAGCATCAAATCATTCCTTCAACCCTCCATCGCATGATTAAATTCTGTTGGGATGACAACGTCGTTGTTGTCCTGGCAGAAGACATGGAGAAGGTTGAGTCTGTCTTAGCTCTAACCCTGCAAACTATTCACTTTGATCCTAAGCCAACTGATGTTCTCTTTCGAGTTAATCGGTTTGAACTGGTTAATTTTATTCCACCGTCAGAGCTTGCCGACCATTTGGTCACTTCTGGCAACCCCCACTTGATGATTGACAACCTGTGTCGCAAATGGGGATATGAGAAAGGATCACTTCTTAGGCTTTACGGTGAGGGAATCGCTGAGCCGATCGAAGTCAAAGAATGGGTGGAGAAGGACGGTTTGGGTTACGAGCGAGGCAGTCAGAGGAGGCGATCGCAGCGCTGGGGTAAGTCTTCCAGGATTGTTATTCCACGAGATTTATCCAACTTTATCAGCGCAGGCATCATGGATCCGAATCGCAGTTCCAACGCAGTGTCAGCGTCACCAGCCTGGAATTGCCTAGAGGGTTCGTATCAAGAGAGCAGCCAGCCAGAACAGCAGAGCATATGGCAGGGTGTCATGCAGAGCAGAGAGCAGACAGAGCAGTCAGCAGCTCAGATTCTGGTCCAAGAGACAGGCTCAGATGATGATATCGGGGATCTGGACCTGTTATTTCAGGAGCAGCTAGATATGATTGAAGAAGATATAGCAGAGCATGACCACAGAAGGAAGGGAAAAGCAGTTGTTGCAGCATCACCAGCAGACTTACCAGTACCACCCCAGGACCAGGCTTCAATTATGGTCCTACAAGAAACAGATGAGAGGGATACTAGACCATTGGAGTTAATCTCCTGTCAGTCGGGAGGCGGGTCTAGTTGGTATTGGCAATATTGGCCTCACCTCGAGGGTGAGGATCAGAATGAAGCAAGCATGAGTGGGACAGATGGCGGCCCCACCAGTCTACAGCAGAGTAGCCGCCAGCAAACAAAATTTTGTACAGTTAGCAGAGATAAGAATAAAGAGGCATCCGCATCAAAGGCAGAAACCCTTAGCTCCTCAGATCATCTGGAGAGGGAAGCACGAGCAGCTTTGCAATGTCGGCACAAAAACACAAAGGTCACTGTGACAGTCCTTAAGCGCCATCAGGGCGTAAAATCAGAGGAAGTTTTTTCAGTGGACATCACCGACCTGGCATTTGAAAACGAGGCCCTGTCAGGGGGAGCAGTCATTCTCAAAGGCATGGACCATGTAGAGCAATCAGAGCCTGTTAACGCCTCCTATTTAAAGAAGTACTATCAGTGACTCTTGGTCAGTCTTAATGCCTTGCACCGTGAGTCATGCATTATTGCACAGCATAAATAATCCTCTGCATTCTTGTTTTTTCTTTTTTGTATAGCATCATCATTGCCCAATGAGGAAAATTGGGAGCCTGCCTGCGAAAGATGTGTCAAGTCCTCTTCATGTGCCACTACCCTAGAAGCTTAGGAGGTGAGGGAGAGATTTCAGAGGAATGGGCTAAATGTACAAATTCCCATGGACCTATATCTTGAGAGGGAGTTAAAATGTTAGGTCTAGAAAGAAAGTGAGCAACAAAAAATACATAAGACCTTGGAACACAAAAGAAATAAGAAGAGAGAAGTAGTAGACAGAAGCTGAGCTCCACTGAGAGAGGCATGTAAACAACCTTACTCCTACCATTCAGCTTGGAGAGGAGTAGGAGCACGCACTTAGTAAGCCTATATGATCAAAGGGATTAGCCACCCCTTCAGCACAACAAAAATAGTAGTCACCCTTCTCAGCATAAGTGTTTATTACATTCAAGCAGGAGTAGGGTCAGTTAACATGCCTATGAGGGAGAAAAGAAAAATGAATCCTCAAAAAAGTAGATATAGGACCCCAAGACTTTGGCACGAGGCCCATAAATCTGAAGGAGAGCCACAAATAAACCTAAGTGCTTAGGTTAGTATAACATGAGTCGAGGACAGTATCACCTCTTATAGCAGGCAAAACAGGCTTCCTTCGCGCTGAGGGCACCAATATATCAATTAAGCATTTCTCTGCATTTTTGTTCGTATTTCGACTAGGGACATGTCAGCTGCCTTATGAGTCATATAAGCATTTAACTAGGGTGCATTTTTAAGCATAATTGCAAGACATCTTATTCGCATTTCGACCAGGGGCATGTCAGCTGCCTTATGAGTCGTATAAGCATTTAGCTAAGGCGCATTTTTAGTCAAAGCATAATTGCATTTCCTTTGCAAGGCATTTTGTTCACATTGCGACCAGGGGCATGTCAACTGCCTTATGAGTTGTGGTTTGAGCAAGCAAGCATTCGGCCAGGGGTGTGATAGTCACTTCTTTAAAATGGAGGGATTTGAAATCAGAGACATGCCAATTAAATTGATCTTGATTAGCAGATATAGACTTGTAAGAATCAGTAAGCAATGCAAAGCAACATCAATTTTATTGTGCCCTATCATGAATACAAATATCACTGATCAGTTCGGGGCCTCTTTGAACTGCTAGCCTCCATGAAGTTGGTGCCACTTGGCGGAATCTCGCTCAAGGGCCATGTCTCTCTTATCTCAGCCTCGTACCCAGCTGTGCAGCCAGAGCCTTTAATGATGGCAAGACTAGAAGACTTGATGCCAGCACTCATTCGTCGGGCCAACTCAGTAGTAGACGCATTTGAGCCTGCAACATGCTTTTTCAGTCCATCTGGGCAGGGGCTTTGCTCAATGGTGTCCTGGCAGAAATCGAATTGGCGAAGGACCCGGACAGGATGATACTCCACGCCACCAGAGAATCCAGGGAGGACCACGAGTCGCATGTCCGTGGCATTAAAGAAGGCAGTAAAATTCTGTGATGCAGAGGATATGATGCATCATGTCACAGAATCCGCATCAAGATTCCGCAGCTTGTCACACAGCTCATGCACCCCCGGGAGGGACCTCGAATGATGGGTGCGACTGTAAGCTTCAAAGGAGGAAGGCCGAGGGCACAGAATTTTCATTCCCATATGGGCGGCAAACCAAACCTGGCAAAAGGGAACTATGGTTAGTGAAAGTACAGCAAAATATTATTAAATACTGTCAAATGGTCTGCTTACCTGCACCAGGGCGCCACATCCATAGAAGTGGCGGGAGCGCCTCAACGCCCGGTCCAAGCCGACGTAGGTTTCGGCAAGCAGAATCGGAGCCAAGTCAATCTAGCGAACCACTACCGCCCAGGCTATCTCGGCCACCTCAATAGCCACAGTCGTCCGGCCATGGCTAAAGACCAGCTCCCCAAGAAAGTGCAGCACAAAGCAATACAGCCATGGGGTACCTGTAGACACTCCGATTTTGAGGTAGTTCATTGATAAGGCCTCATTTGTTGCTTTGGATATGGCTGACCTTTGGACCAATCCCTAAGCCCGCAGCAAGCCCGCAGCCCATTTAGAAACCAGACTAATAGGGGAGAGCACCTAGCTAGCGCACCTACCTAGCACACCTAGCTAGCACACCTACCTAGCACATCAACCCAGCACACCAACCTAGCACATCAACCTAACGCACTTCCCTAGCACACATAGGCGACACACTTATCTAGCGCACCTCCCTGGCGCACAAGGCTGCGACTGTTGGCTTTCCACCTTCCTTGGCCGTTACCTCCAGCAGCGAATGTGCCGTGGAATATTCCTGGCTCTTCGTCTGCGAGGCGCTCCTTATACCCGTAACTCATCCCTGAGAGCTCCCTATAAAAGGACCCCCATAGGCACCGTTTTGCAGAGCCACAAAAGAGAGACAAAAATCCTGAGAGCTGAGAATTCTGAGCGGAATCCTTGCACCCAGCCGTTTTCCTACCCTAAAACCCAACCTCTGCATGAGCTGTTCCCTCAGTCCAGCGGCTTACTGTCGTTCCCTGGAGCACCTTCTTGCGTCTCAGAGCCTTCCAAAGCGACAAAGGTTTTCTTATCTCTGTTATTGCAAAGAAGGAACATCGTGAGGTAGGCATTCTACCTCCCATTTTTTAATGTCATTTCAGAACTGAATAAGCCTTTTAGCACTTGCATAGATCCCCCTTGTATCTCTGCTAGGTGGGTTCTGGATCAGGTCACAATCTGGTCCAAAATCCCTAGGGCGCACATCCTTGTCGCACCAAACCCGCGCACTGATCTGGCGCACTCAGTAGGCGCGCCAGACTGGTCAGAGATCAGCGCACTTGCATGGTTTTATCGCAGAGCTTTGAGCGTGTTTTCTCCTAATTGATTCTCTGGTTTACCGAGATGCCACCTGCATGTTTTCAGCCTTCAATCAAACTGTTTTCCATTTGCTTTTTCTGCTTTGTTATTCAGCTCCAGACTGAATTTGGTAGACTGTTTGCACCCTACTCCCTAGTGAGAATCATGTGCATCAGTCCATGATCCAGAGGCTTGGTTGGATCATGTTTTCTGCATCTAGTTCACATAGATTGTGATCTTGTGTGAGGCTTCAGGCCCTTGAGCTCAAGGTCATTACATTGCATTAACATATTTTAACTCATTCAAAGCTTGCTTTCCGAGTTTTCCAGAATGATTCTGCTGCATGCTTCTCCAGAGTGCATCCTCTGATGTTTTGCTTTGCTTTGCCTTCTGTGTTTTACACTCTGCATACATTACTGGCCCACTTAGACGCACATAGGTGGCGCTCCAGACTGACGCACCAGTCTGGCGCATAAAACAGGCGCAGTATCCTGTTTTCAGTAGCACACAGCATGTCTTTCTGATGTCTTGCTTGCTTTCTCGACCCGATTTGCTTCTGGGTTTTCATCTGATTTTCTTCCTTGATGCATTAGGGAGGCACATCTTTGTTTTCAGCAGTTTTCCTGCATCTTAGCTTGCATTTAGGCATATAGTAAGCAATGATGAGAAATCACTCAAAATGATACAACTT
>JAMKQA010018080.1:0-14552 GCA_024699735.1 Posidonia australis
AAGCATGATAACATAAAACATTAAAATAAAAGAAGGGGAAGAAGGAGAAAGAGAAGACATAATTAAATAAAAAAACTTTTTATTAAAGGGAACCTGAGGTTACACTGATGATCTTCAGGATCTCCCAAAATACAAGAGAAAAAAAGAGTCTAAAACCTAGATTAGGGCTCTATAAATCTACATAAGGGGTCATTTTATAGGCTTACAATGACTTGCTTATGTCAGCGACAAATCTAAATACAAAATTTAATCTTGAATTTTGAATACAAGATATTTACAAGTGAGAATCTTATCTAAAGAAAACCAAGTCAAAAATATCTAATGCAGGCATTGGAAGGCGTCGGATCTGCATCTAGGCACTTGGGAGGCGTCCATGTCATCTAGGATCTTCTTTAACTTTTTCTATAGTTAGATTGATATTTTACCAATATTTAGGCACATGGAAAATATGTGTTTGACCTCTTCACATAACTCTAGAATTTTCCAAAAAATCTCTTCTTTTCTGACGCAATTATTCTTTTCCCCTTTATTTTTCATAGATTCCTTCTAAGCCCTCAAGTTCTGCAAAATTTACACAAAACACCTCGAGTAATATTATTTATATATAAAATAGACAAATATGAGAATAAAATATGCATGAATTATGAGTTAATCAAACACCCGTATACCTATCTTTTGCTAGTCCTCGAGCAAAATTAACTCTAGCATAAAGAAGAAGAAAAGAAAATCCTAACTCACTTTCGCAAGAATCACGATTGCACTTATCACGCACAACAAGCCTTTAAACCCCTAGGTTACCTTAGTGAATGAGTGGTGTCTCAGCGGATCTACCCACAAAATCCTAGAAGAAAAGAGGTGGAGAAATAAAGAAAAGTAAAAAATAAAGAAAAGGAAAAATTCTAAGGTATCTACATTAACCAACTCAACTAAAAAGATCTAAAGTTTCCTAGTGTCTTAATTCTCTGATTTAACCTTTGTTGAGAACTCTCATCCTGTCCTTATAGAGACTCTGTCCTATTCTTCACATTATCTTCTTAAAAATTTGCTCATATGTACCTTGTGTTTGTGAAATAGTTCTTAGCATGAGTTTTCAAATCTAATCTTTTCACCTTAGTAATTTTATTTCATTTCCTGGTGTCTTGCTTTCTTAGACTTTATTTCTGGCTACCCATTTAACGAGCTTTAGGTCAGTGGATCCCAAACTAGACGATTTTAGGTCACGAGGTGTGAAGACACCCCTGAAGACTTAATTACTCGAGTAGCTAAGGTCTCAAAGACAAGATTTTTTTTCTTTTTTTTGATCCTCCAATCACCTTTTTACTATCAATGCTTACTGAGGCACGATACCCAGCTACTCAGTGATTATTGGATGTTTTTTTCCCCTTTTTTTGTATTGCTAAGGTGTTCAGGCCTTCCTTTATTTCCCATAGCTAAGGATTAGAGTGATAGTCTATGATAAGGTACATACGAGTTATAAAAATTTTAGATGATTCTATTTTTCGGATTTTATCTCTATTCTTTGAATCATCGGGTCCTCAATTACTCAGTCTTACCTTTGAATTTCAACACTAGGCTCCTCCTTCACTCCTAATTGATAAGACTAATGTGGATAACTCTTAATATTTTTCATTTTTTTTTTTGAAAAAAAAAACCAACAAACAAAAAAGACATCAAGACACTTTTTTTTTTCATTTTTCAATTTTTTTGTTTTTTTTTGATTAAAAAAATGGAAAAGTGAAAAGTCACTTAACAACTAAAAAAAATGAAAAAGACACAGAGAAGACTCCCCCTACACCTAAACGATGTATTGTCCTCAATGTATGTAATAAATGATATGATCAATGAAATACAATTAAAATTAGAATTACAGTACCTAATTTGAATTGGAGTTCTTCCATGGTAAAAAAAAAGAAAAATGTTATGCACAATATATATACATATACAATTGAGGTGCACGAAAATTCATGACCTTATCAAACTTTAGGACACAATTTTAATCGGCCCAAGGAGACGTCTGACATTTGTACTTTCTTTTTCAACTTGTTCAAACCCCCATTGGCTCTCTCAATTGGGCTTCATGACTTTCCCAAAGAGATGGAATTAGATTAGATAAACTCATGTAATTTAATTGAATATGGAGTGAGAGCTCAAGTTCACAATTAACTAGAGTTAAATAATATGGCTTGACACCTAACTCTAATGGTCCTATAGTAGATGGTAATGATGCTGACTCAGGTGGAGCCATAAGAACGATAGGTTGATGCTTTTTCTCAATTGAATCACTTGAAAGATAAATCTATGCAATGAATTGGTCTACCTGGTCAACTGGTTCATTAGTAGGTTCATCTACTTTGAATTGGGTTTCTACTTCGTGTATTATTTGGACAACACAGGGTTGATCGGGGGGAGTTCAAATGTTGAGCACGAAAGTCCCTTCTCTCTCACTCATTTATAACATGGATTAGTTGACCAACCTACATTTCTAAACAATCAATAGCTTGAGTATTCATTAGTACTTGGTTGGTAGCCTGTGTACTTGCCTTCACTAGCTCTTTTAAGCCTTTTTCTAGACTTGTTAACCTATTTTCATTTTCTTGTTGATAGTCAAAAGGAGAGAAGGTTGAATAGTATTGTGGGTCAGAATATTAATAAAGGTTAAAGTAACGAGACTGGACTTGATTGAAGCTAGACCCTCTATCATATGCTCTATGGGCCCATAGAAAATCAGGTTGAATCCATCTTAAATTGTAATTTGAAACATATGGGTCAGTTAACTCATTGCATGATCTTTGAGCCACATAATTGAATTGTTCCAGCATGTATTCATATTGATACATTGAATGCCTGATTTTTTTTTAAGACTCAAAAATTTACAAAAACAGAAAAGACTCTCTCTTTTTTTTCCCCAAATGAACCGACAAACAATGGAACTAGGACGAAGAGAGGAGACCTGAAGAGAGAACCAATTAGATGAGGAGACTAAAGATAGAGGAGGAAGATGCCTAACCTAATCACACAAGTCACACAAATCAAAAATCTATGGTTGATCTAAATCTAGACAACTCCTAACTGTTAAGTTCACCTTTGAGATTCTCAAACCAAAAGTCTTTGACCAAATTGGCCAGATTAGTGGAGGAAGTGGGAGGCTCCCCGTGCTTGAGCAACAGACCTAATTAAGTAACCACTTGCCTTTTAAGGCGTAGCCTTGTGAACCACCTTTCTTAGACACCAAGTCGGAAAAGAATGTTGAATTTGATTCATTCTCTGGTTCCCTTATCCTATTGAGCTCGAATCCTAGGGGTCAATGTTTACTTGATTTTAAATCAGGCCTAGGTCAATGCTTGATGCTTTCTATTGTTGTTTATGGACTAAGGAAGGGTGATGAAATCCCCATCTTATCTTGTGCTATAGGTGTTGCCCTTAGTTATTTTGAAATGATATGCAATAAACAATTATGCTCAAACAAGTTGTTCTTCCTACTAACTATATGCTTTAAAATGCTAGAAATTGAGTAGGAGAACACGTACCTTTTCCTCCAGTAATCTTCCAAAAAAAATTGACAAGATTCAAAAATAATGCACACTATATGATGTATGTCCTAAAAAAGAGGTTTCTATCTTGTCATGGTAGATTTTTACTGGGTTCAAGTTTATGCTCGACTTTTAAATTAGTGATCGAGAAAAAAAAATCAAAGCAAAATATAAACCCTAGATCAGAATTCTAGAAAAGTCCAAAAATATGAGAATTTAAAATCTGAAAAGAATTCCTAACCTGAGCGCCCAGGAGGCGCCTAAAATGCAGAATAGCGCCTAGGAGGCTCCCCTACTTCTTCTGATCTGGGATTTTTTTTTGTCCTTTTTTGTTCTAAATCTCCAAAAATGTCTCTGAAAAAGAAAAAAACAAAATGAAATAGATGTTTTTTTTTAAAACAAACAAAAGAAAGGAATAACTGACAATAAATAGATGTTATGAAATACTATTTCCCCGGCAACGGCGTCAAAAACTTGATGTGTCTTATTTAATTACTGCAAATGCATGGCGTACTATGTAATATGTGGCAAATATGGGTCGATCCCACATAAAAAAGTATTTTAGAATCAAAGATTTATTACCAGTTATTGAATACAAGGAGTTGAGAAAGTTGATATGAAAAGGAAAATCTAACACTAGACTATTAGAATGCTATCCAACGAATTAAAACCTTGGGTGTCGAATCCATTTATATAGAATTGAGAATACATGATAATGTTTACTCTCTCTCTATTTTATTGATCTAAATAACTTGATTTAATGATTCTTATCTTAACAAGTATAATCTATATGCAATACACTATAGACTATCAAGTCAAGGAATAAAAATACACAAATCAAATTAAATCAAAAGACATATGATGGAATTGAGATTATATACACAACCCCTAATTAAATCTTCCCTAAGCTTAGACTAAAAAGATGAAATCAATGTTAATCTATCAAAGTTTTTTTGATTTATTGAATGGTCTATGTAATATACATCCAAGCCACATATTCATTGCATGAAACACAAGGAGAAAGAGAAAAAAAAACATGATCACACATCTCAATCTAAATAAACTTCATTTCTACCCTAGATTTAGAAGATTAGCCAAGCATGATAACATAAAATATTAAAATAAAAGAAGGAGAAGAAGGAGAAAGAGAAGACATAATTAAATAAAAAAACCTTTTATTAAAGGGAATCTGAGATTACACTGATGATCTTCAGGATCTCCCAAAATATAAGAGAAGATAGAGAATCTAAAACCTAGATTAGGACTCTATAGATCTACATAAAGGGTCATTTTATAGGCTTACAATGACTTGCTTATGTCAGAGACAAATCTGAATACAAAATTTAATCTTGAATCTTGAATACAAGATATTTACAAGTAAGAATCTTATCCAAAGAAGACCATGTCAAAAATATCTAGTGCAGACGCTGGGAGACGTTAGATCTGCATCTGAGCACTTGAGAGGTGTCCATGTCATCTAGGATTTTCTTTGATTTTTTCCATAGTTTGACTGATATTTTACCAGTATTTAGGCACATGGAAAATGTGTATTTGACCTTTTCACATAACTCTAGAATTTTCCAAAAAAATCTCTTCTTTTCTGGCACAATTATTCTTTTCTCCCTTATTTTTCGTAGATTTCTTCTAAGCCCTCAAGTTCTGCAAAATTTACACAAAACACCTCGAGTAATATTATTTATATACAAAATAGACAAATATGAGAATAAAATATGCATAAATTATGAGTTAATTAGCTGTCTCTAACTTTATGAATTTATAATCCAAAGAAATATGAATAGAATAGATTACAGACTAAAGAAGACCCAAAGGTGACATCTTTATCATCTCAAAGCATACCAATTCTCTAAACAAACGATCAAATCCAAAGAACACATTTCCAATCTACATTAAAATCAAGAGCAACTTAAATGCCAACCTTAAATCAAGCATCACCTTAACTTCCTTAGTCCTCAGAAGAATAGATCTACAAGAGAGAACAAACAACCAAAAGAAAGCCTGAGTCCAAGAGACGTTGAAGGAGTGGATCATGATGGTATGTTGGAGGAGTGAAGCACCGATGACATGTTGAAGGAGTGGAGCATGATGATACATTAGAGGAGTAGAACATCGAGCGACGTCAGTTAGTAATTTTCTACCACTTGATTTGGGAAATGAGTTGGAAGGATAAGGGCTTAGGGTTTTGAAGATGAAATGAAAAAAGTTTTTATATTACTTGGAATAAAAATGAATGGCGGAGATTTAAATCTATTTAATTCAATAGTAGATAAAGAGAGGAGACGTAAAATATTATATATATATATATATATATATATATATATGTATGTATGTATAATATTATCGATTTTTGATACAGTTCGATTCGATTAACGATACCTATAATCAAGAACTGAACTATTAAGAATGGTTTTAAAATTTGAGAATCTAATTGAACTATTAAACAAATCTAAATTGAACTGAACAATAAAAATAATTCAGTTTGATTCGATTTGGTTAACTGATTCTTACCGAATTGTGTGCACTTCGACTCCAGGCTACATGAAAAACCAAGGATTACAATCACTTATCCTTGAAATCCAATACAGTATCTGTGTTGGTATCAATTTAAGCATTCACATGATTTAATCACGATTGATCATTTATGTAAGTCTAGGGATGATGGTATTTATAGTTATAAACAATTGTGACTAATACGTAGTTACAATTGATACCATTGAATTTTCCAAAAACAAAACATTTTTTCAGCAATTTGGTGTGCCTATTTCTTATTTGAAGAAATTTTCAGAACATCCCCCGAGACTAACTTAATTTACAATTCTAGACGAGTTGATAAATTATCCCTAACAAGTATTTTCAAATCACTCACTGTTTTCTTAAACAAGAGGCTTAAGTGAAGTATTCACTTGTCTAATCACATGAAATGTTATTTATGTATAATTATCTTTTCAAAATTAACGGACAATCCACTGATAGTTATTAGCAAGTGATGATTTAAAATTTCCCCAAGATCCAAAAAGGATAAACCAAATTATTAATAGTTGCGAGGTACTTCTCTATAAATATCGTTCAAAGACTGACCCGGGGTCGTGGCGCGACAAGATTTCCTGGTTTCGGTAACTGAGGAGGGTTTACCCCTCGCCGGAGCACAGCTCTTTTCGCCGGACGCGGCCGGCGTGAGATCACTTCCAGCTTCACCGGAGCCACAACTCTCCCTCCCTCCGTCACTCTCTCGGATAGCCCACTGCAAGAGAGGTGCCTCTCTTCTCATTGCAAGGAATGTTTCGTTTTCTAAGGTGTAGAGTACTGTTACCGCCCACCATCTGTTCGACCAATGGTTCTCACACAGCCACCACTTCCCATGCCTTGTTCCTCCGAAACCCACTCTCCACAACAGTGCTAGGTGGAAAGAAGGAATCTTTGACGGTTTCCTACCTCAAGGACACATGCGGCCTCTCGTCCGAAGCTGCCATTCGTGCCAGCAAAAGGCTCCACCTAAAAGCCACAGAAAACCCTGATTATGTCCTCAAAACCCTAAAAGACTACGGCTTTTCGAAAACCCAAATCGCCAAAATCATCGTCAAGCTCCCGGTGATCTTGTCCCGGGACCCCGACAAGATCATCATACCTAAATTTGAGTATCTCAGGAGTTCCGGATTCACCGGCCCTGAGGTTGCTGACCTTCTGTTGGCGAATCCCGGCATCTTAGCTAGTAGCTTGGAGAGAAAGATCAAACCTGGTGTCCGCTTGCTTAAGAGAATCCTCCCATCCAAAGAACATGTTAGCAATGTTCTCAAGAAGACCAATCAGCTACTCACACTGGAGCACGCGACCAACATTGACATCTTGCGGAATTACGGTGTCTCCGAAGCTGTTATTATGAAATTGCTCAGTGCTCATCCCAGATCGCTGATGCGGAGCCCAGAAAGATTTGAACTGATTGTCAAGAAGGTCAAGGACATGCGTTTGAATCCTGATAGAAATTTATTTGCACATGGAGTTGGTATAATGTCTTACATGTCTGATTCCACCTGGGAGAAGAAAGTTGCGCTATATAAGAGCTTGGGCTGGTCAGACAATGATCTTTCATTGGCCTTTCAGAAGCAACCCAGTTTCATTGGCTACTCTGAAGAAGGCATTCGGCAAAAGATAAATTTTTTCATGACTAATCTTGGGTATGATCCAACATTCTTATCTGCTCGCCCCAAACTTTTGATGATGAGTCTCGAGAAGAAACTTATACCAAGATGGTCTATCCTGAACATTTTATTGTCTAGGCGATTGATAATGAAGACCAGAAAACCAGTTGGTCTGTTTATGATATCTGACAAAAAATTCTTCAATGAATACGTGGCCAAATACAAAGATGAAATTCCTGAACTCGTGAAGGCTTACCAGGACAACATGGCAACGTTAGAGCATGCAAAAGAACTGCACGATGCTTAATAATAATAAGTATTATTTCAGTCCCTAGCATTTTCTCAACAATTACAGGTTCACAAATATGTTGTGCAATGAAGAAGTAGCTCTTCCTAGTTATTGTTATGTGCTGTTCAATTTTCTTGTCTGGGTTGGTGGGAGCGTCTCAATGAAACTGAGTTACATGACAATGTATTTGAAAAGAATTAGGATTCAAATGTTCAAAGGTCCTCAATCTTCGGGAGTTGTTTTGGGCTGCAAAGATGGTACAGATCCTTCTAACTTTTAACTTATGCAAGGCATGTTATGACCAATCTACTTGTGTACTTTTTGCAAAAATTATTGTTATGCCCCTCCCAAATAATCCTCTTATGATAATATTTAAAGGCATTTTGAGCCTCTTGCTCACTTAAATCCAATTTTTCGTTTCCACTAGTGTTTTAGTTTTGCATAGATTCAAAATTTGGTAGAAGTTATCCTCTTTATTTTTAGTTAATTTATTATCATAAAATATATCATTAATATGGTGTTTATTTTTTGTAATTAATTTACGTTTTATCACTCAAAACAAAGTAATATATTTAAATTCTTATGGTGCCAAAGTTTACAGGAAAACAGGTTTTGAGTCTTATTGATTTCAGAGATGCAAAAGCATTTTCATGTTTATCTTTGGAGCTTCTTTCCTGGTCATCTTCATTCATCAAAAGTTCTACCAAAATTTGTAGAAATACATTCTTGTTCTGCCTATCGGGTCATTCCTGTTCTCATCACTTGTGACTATTAGTGTAGTTATGAGGTATTGAGAGGGCTTGCTTACTGGTTTGGTTTGTAAGGATCATAACTAAACTTCCATCAGCAAAGGAAGTGTTGATGAGTGGTACGTGGCAAGTAAGTCAATGTTCATCTTTGAGCTATTAATATTGACACTGGAAAGGAATAATTTAGACAATTGTCTGTTAATCCTCTGATAGCAAGTGCATGCTTTTTTAAGGAAGATCTGATGGATATGGACTAGCCCTTCTAATTTCCCGCTTAAGTGGGGCATGCATTTTTCCAGAAGATTCTCACTCTTCTTTTCTCTGTTTCACCTAGATAAAATTGAATAACCCGCCTTATATAACTTCGCTGATATTGCAGGTCATACATAGAAATATGAAATTCAATGATTAAAGATCGGTTTTTCCAGGATATGTGGTCTTGCTTTATGTTGTGACCAGGGATTATGTTTTACCGTGATTATTGACTTTGTTTTTGTTGTAGCAGCTCACCTTACTTTCGATTATAGGGACTTAAAATTTGCTAAGAGTCCTAGGATTTCATTTGATTATGAATTCTGATTCGCTTCAGAAACATGATGGTTATAATTATGTACTATGATTCTGAAGAAGTTCATGATTTCTCAGCGAAAATGTCATGTTCAACAAACTGAAAGGTTATAAATTTATGTGATTTTTGCTGTAGATAGATGTGTAATGTTCTCTTTGTACCATAATAACGTCTTCTGTAAGTTAGTTGCAATGTCTTAGTTCAATGTCTGATTATCTAGATCTTGGCAGGAAGATGATAACGTGTTGTCATATGACGAGGCAACATACATACCTAATTGTCAAAGTGTTTTTAACCTGTACTCCTCGCAACGTTAGAAAATTGTACCTTTCACTACATCAGAGACCTGAGGGCTGAGGGTATTAGAAAACTGTCTGATCTGGCTGAAGCAAATGGGCTCTCGCAGCCTGTCGGATTGGGGTGCCATCTCTCCTAAGAAAAATGAGCAGATTGGTACTTTATCCTGGGTGGATAAAGGATCCAGCTCTACAAGTGGTGGAATTCTAGTCTCTGGAAAATTTAGTGTTCAGCTCTCATTCGTTACAGTTGTATACAACTAATTAACTGTTCGTCTTTGAGTTTGCTCTTGGTCTGCTAGGTTACTGTTTCGTCTGCTAAACCTGAACATAATTGGATAGGTCATTCTCGGGTATGTCGATTTTTTTTCCTTTTTACTTGGGACTGATTCATTGTTTTTAATGTGACGGGGTGTGGTGACATGCATAAATTTTCACTGAAAAAAATATGACTGGATGTCTTAAAGTGGGGTTATATCTTGTTTAACTACCAAAAATGAGACTTGCCTGGCCGCAGCAGATTCAGCTCGGTGGGTATGCTGTCGCTGGTAGGAGTAGCACCGCACTCCAAGTGTTTGACAAAATGCGATTCTAGGGCATTGATCTTGATAGCTTATCTTATCATGTTCTGTTCAATGCGCTCGTCGAGGAATCCATATTCGATGTTGCTGATTCAATTCGTGGCCAGATTATTTGTCACGGGCACACCAATCCTGTCACCACGTATATACATATTAAGAGCGTGTGCAAACAAGGGAGGCTTGACGAGGCATGGGATGCACTTTTGTTGGAATTGAAGGGGGAGGAGGCTGCCTCGGCTTCTGCTGACCGACCGGTAGGGGTTGTCATGGATATTCTATTGATCTATTTGTCAATGTAATTCTATTGGCAAAGGTTTAGCTGCTATCAAACCCAAAATCAGAACAAGCAGGCAATGGAAATGGCCTCTTGATTCAACTTACAAGTGGGTTTTTTGTTGCTCTGCTCTAAATACATCTGTGAAGGAAAGCTGACCGGTATCTCAGTTTCCAAAACCTGGATTCCCCATGCGACACGTCATTGCTTCAACAGATGACAAGGGAGCATGCAGGTGAACCTTCAAGGTTTTGATGGGCATTGTATAAGGGAAATGGATACTAAAGATTGAGGATTGAAATCATGCATGAGTAAGATGGAGCTTGTTCTAGAGGAGTACTTTGAGATCAATATTGACAATCATGGATCAAGTGATGGTCCTTGGTTAGGAACGCTAAGAACCATTAACAAGGTAACGTATCCTCTTTTGATTTACAATTTAATGCTTCTTTTATTTACATATTTCTTTGTCGAAGCTTTCTTCTCTGGATTGTTGAGCACATTCTCTTTACTTAAGTTAATTACTATATAGCAATCATAGATGCAATAAGCTTGTAATTTTTATATGTTTGAATTATAACACATTATTTTGTATGACAACAAAAAAGAATATAATTTATTTTCTAATTACAATATTTCCTCCCAAAATATCTCAACTTCTCTAATATTTTGCTTGATCTTCATTTATTGTCAAAGGGTTTTTTCCTTACTATACAAGAGGCCGTTTCTTCCTACTCCCAAAATATATTCTATACTTAGTTCTTAGAGATGTGTACTTAATTACTTGCATATTTGAGTGGCAATTATACTTATTCTAGGTCTCAACAATCTCTGAAATTATGTTCTCTATTCATGGGTAATTGACATGCAGTTTTGGTCTCTTAATACTTTTTTTTCTTTCCAAAATACAATTATCTCCATGTGTGTTACAAAAACCAGTGTTACTTTATCATTTCAGCTTATTCTTTGAGAAATGTACTTATAAACACTTAATTTGAGTTTTAGCAGATATTTAGTTTTAGTCTCTACTTTCATACATGGCATGTGTATATCGCTACTTTCACTTTAATTTGAATTTTTGGCTACCAATTTGGTTGTTTCTATGCTTTTCGTTTTGGGAAAGGTGAAGACGGTATATATCATAGACGTTATTTCTTTGCAAGTAGTTCAAGCCAGATGGGTTCCAAATCCTGCCTGTCCTTTGCAAACCAATGATAAAATCAGATTATGTTTCTTCATAAAGTGACGTGAGAAACTCCTATTCTGCATCAACAAAACAATGATAGAAGTTCTATAATAGTTGGTTGCATACTTGATTCACACAAGATATTTTCTCAGAGGTCTTCCTGTAGAAAGCTATAGTTACATCTGTGAATGTAAATGAAGGTTTCACATTATTGCGTATTGGGTGTGGGATTCTCTGAAAAAGGTGAATTACTGCTTTTAATGACATAAGCAGTGCACTGTATGGCTCCTGGAAATAGTAGTTGCATCGACATTCCTGAATTTCGGCCCACAAATAAGGAGTCTGTCTATGGCTAGCAATGACTTGGAAAATATGCAACTTGGTAAGAAGACTACTACAACTGTCGCTAAGCTGAGCAGACCTACAAGTGGCGTGCATGAGCTCCTTCAATGCCAGTTTGTACAAACTCAATGTACCCTCCTATACATCAATTTAACTATCCCTTTTGTGCTTAGAATATCCACTTGTCGTGGTTATGAACATTTACTTTAAAAAAAACTACCAAAAATGATATCAAGGGTGTGCAGGTTTTTTTAGATTCAATGGTAATATTCATGAGTTTAGGAATTTAGGATTCTGTCAATCATTTGATTTGCACCGATAAACCTATACAAGTGGTTCTTTATTTATGGCCATGAAAAACATATTTGATTGGTTTTTTTTTTGTTTTGAAAACAATAAATAATAATATATATTAAAGTAAAAATACTTGACTATAGGTACCACTACTAGGTATACAAAATTGAGTTTAATTCCTCCAACAATGGGAGGAAGTCAAGTATAAAGTATTATTACAATTTTAGACAGGACAAAATGAATCAAGTTTCAAACTACATGTCTAGGCCAAACAAAACAAAATATGCAACAAAATAGGAAGCTAACTATGTTGAAGGTTGATGGCAACAGCTTGCCAGGAGGGACATCAAGTGTTGGTTGGAATTGGTCTCAATTATGCTTAATTTGGTCAAAGGTTTGGAAGAGAGTGTTCTGTCGAGTTGATAGAATGCTTGTTCAAAAGGAAATTAAAACCAAGACATGATAAAATATTAAGTTAACATTTCTTCTTGGGTGTCAAAAGATAACATTATTCCTGTTAAGCCAAGAAGCCTAGAAGATAACAAAAACTAGGGAAATCTAATCTTGATACAAAAGATTAAACTTAAGTTCACTGTAACAAAAAAAAAAGACCTCAAAAAGTGACCCACAACCTGAAAGTCGATTTACGTCAGATAATAAAAAATCTCAAATGATTCTTGGAGCAATGCAGTTCAATAATATATGACGATATCATTCAATAACATATAGACAAACATCACAAGACACAGGTTCAGTTCAACCCCTCTTTTGTAGATTAAATTTAAAAAGGATTTTATCATGACAGGCCAACCAAGTAAAAATATTAATTTTCAAGGGAATTGGGTTTTTCCACAGAGATTTTTTAAGTAAGGACATGTGTCCATCATCATTCAGAATTTTATAGCAACTCTAAATAGAAAATTTTGAATTACTAGAAAGATATCATAAAATTTCATCCTCATTTTCTGTTAAATGAACTGAAGTTAACGTATTTGATTGGGGTGTTCCCCAAATCTTACTTCACACTTCCAATCAGTGGCGCACGATATGAGACTTCAACAATTATTTATGCGCTTGGTAGCTCATGTTTGTCCTTCAGGAGTGAGAATTGATTACCCTATTTCACCAACGGATGTTGCATCATACAAAAAATATTCACTAATTAAAATTTGTCTATTCAATATGAATGCCAACGTGAGTACTTAGAACTTGTTAAACGCAATACTAGTCACAAGAGACACGATATGAATACATGGTCATTGGAGGACCAACATTCTCTTGTTGATGTGTCCTGCTGCGTTACTTGCAAGTCTGGAAGGAGACTTGGATGTGTGATTGTTTCAGCAGTTGGGTTTGGGAGACTTGGATGTGTGTTCGTCCAAGATTCTTGTTGAGCTCTAATCAGGCGATCAATTGGATGTTCAAACCGATTAAATGGCTCGATTGACCAATCGGTATTACTTGATACGAAAATGCATATTGTCCTTTGGAGTTGCTGCCCGAACAGATACGTCGTTTCTGTTTTTTTTTTTTTTTTTTTTTTGGTTATCGGTTTAGAGAGGGGGGAGGGGGCGTGACGAGTTTATATTATCTCTCAGTCACTGTGAATTTTTTTTTATGCATGTCCCAGGATTCGAACCTGGGACCTGTGCCCCAGGATTTTTTTGTTATCGGTTTTTTTTTTTTTTGTTAACGGTAAAATTTTATAATTATAAGAAAGGGAGTTTGGCAGAAGTCCATATTACAGTACCAAGGGAACCAAAATCAAAGATAATGTCAAAAGTATTTCAAAATACAATCCAGAACTCAAAATCATAGAACGATTAACAAATAGTTAATTAGCTCGTGGGATTCTCCTCCATATGGATAGGCGTGGATACACTGCTGTCCCTGTCTTACTGGGAGACTGATGGTGCAAGCTCCCATTCTTTTTTTTGCTTGAGTGTGGACAGCGATTGTAGAATGTCCATTTTTTCAAATCCTGTGCCCAAACATTCTAACCAACAATGAACCAGAGAGATGATATCCTTGTAAGTAGGACTGTAAATGGGTCGAGTTGGGTCGGGTTAGAGGTCTACCCTAACCCTAACCCGTCCTTTCTTAACGGGTAACGGGTCGGGTTAATACCCGTCTTACCAAATTCTAGCCGCTACCCTACCCACTACCCATTAGAATAACGGGTGATGGGTAGGGTTAACGGGTGAAACGGGTGACTTTTTTATATTGTTAAAATCTAAATTTATATCATTTTATGAGTGATAGATAGGGTTAACGGGTGATGGATATTGG
>JAMKQA010018081.1:0-14697 GCA_024699735.1 Posidonia australis
TCGAGTCCTAGAGGTATGAGACTCCTTGACTGTTGTCTCGAGGCTAAGGTTGTGGTCCGCGGGTTGAAGTGTCTTGTGGCATGATAGGGAGGTATGAGACTCCTGCTGTCGCTATGAGCACTGAGGCTCGGGTGTTGTCGGGTGTGGAGGTATGACACTCCCTCCTGAGCACCGTGTGTGGAGGACGCCCTAAAGAGGCGTACCCTGTGGTGGCCAGTGCAGGTGGGACACGTGCGCCGTAGCTGGTAGCGTCCTGAGAGATAGGACAACCTTCCCATGGAGGGGTTGGCTTCTGAGGGTTCTCCTGTGAGAGGGGAATCGCGGGACGGTGGTTGGCACCTGCACAGGGTGGCACACCGTGGCAGTGCAGAATACTAGGGGTCGCTCCTCGGTGGACTGCGTGTAGCCAGAATTTGGTTGCCTGGCGTCGGGCTTCACGACTCACTGTGTGTGGTTTTGGCCATTGAGGGCCGTTGCTTGTGGTTTTGGGCCAGTGGAGCCATGGTTTGTGGTTTTGGCCAGTGTGGGCCTGGTTATTGAGGTTTTGAGAAAAGAGATTGCGAAAGGAATTTAAACGAAAAATTGATTATGGTTTTGTTTTCCGCCATTTTCGTGGGGTGCGTACTAGGTGACTTTGGTCACTCATGCGTTTTCCTTGTGGTTTTGTTCACAGGTGCAGACATGCGATTGGTTTAGTGTAATGCATATAGTCTGGAGTCTGCTAGCCGCACATAGGTTTCTGGTGGTTGGATATTTTACTGTTTAGCTTTAGTTTTCCCATAATTTAATTTGTTTAAATTATTGTGGAAAATTTGGGGCATGACAAAATGAGAGCACAAACATCACCTGTAGGTAAGCCCCTCCCCCCGTCGACGTAATACTGTAGTCGTGTGGCATCCTAGCTTGCTTGTTTGGTTTGCGTTTTTCACTACTTGTTGAAGTTTTCTTTCCTATCGCATTGCATGCATCTATGATGTGTTCGAGGCTTTGAGTAAGGCCTATGGTCATTGAACTCAAATTGGAACCATCACCATATTCTTTACCTTGCACCCTCTCACTGTGATGCCTTCTCGATGCCCATAGGCATCCTAGCTAGATTTTGTCTGTAGAGTAAGCAAACTAGATTCTGTCCATTCGAATTGGAGATCCAAAAACAAGTATGGACATCGTCTACCTAGAGCAAAGTCACAAAGGAAGCAAACTAGATTCCATTCCTATGAAGCGGAGATTTAACACAAGTAGGGACTTTAATTGTCAGCAGCAAAGTTGTACGGAAAGCAAACTAGATTCTATTCATTTAGAGTAGAGATCTAGAAACAAGTAGGGACTTCGTCCACCTAAAGCAAAGTTGCAAAGCAAACTAGATTCCATCAATTTAGAGTGGAGATCCAGAAACAAGTAAGGACTTCATCTGTATAGAGCAAAGTGGGAAAGGATGCAAACTGGATTCTGTTTGTCCAGAGAAGAGATCCAAAAACAAGTAGGGACTTCATCCATCTAGAGCGAAGTCATAATGGAGGCAAACTAGATTCTGTCTGTCCAGCGGGGAGATCCATAAATAAGTAGGGGCTTCGTCTCCTCAGTGCAAAGTTGCAAACTAGATTCCATCCGCCTGGAGAAGAGATCCAGAAACAAGCAGGGACTTTGTTTTCCTAGAGCAAAGTCACAAAGGAAGCAAACTAAATTTCGTCCATCTGGAGCAGTGATCTAGAAACAAGTAGGGACTTTGTCGTCCATAGTGAAGACGAAAAAAATTGGATTATTTCTATCCTAATCATTGTCATAAAGGAAGCAAATTGGATTTTTTCTGTTTGGAGCAAAGATCCAAAAACAAGCACGGACTTCGTGCATCTAGAGCGAAGTTGCAAAAAAACTGGATTCCATCCATCTGGAGTGGAGATCTAGAAACAAGTAGGGACTTCATTCGTCCAGAGTGAAGTCACAAATGAAGCAAATTTGATTCCATCATATGGAGTGGTGATTTAGAAACAAGCAGGGCCTTCATCTTCCCAGAGCAAAGTTGTAAAGGAAGTAAACTAGATTCCATTCGTTAGAAGTAGAGATCTAGAAACAAGTAGGGACTTCGTGCACCTGAAGCGAAGTCACAAAGGAAGCAAATTGGATTCCTTCCATAATTTGTGGAGATCCAGAAACAAGCAAAGGAAGCAAACTAGATTTGTCCATCTAGAGTATAGTCGCGAGGGAAGCAAACTAGATTTCGTCCATCAAAAGCAGAGATCTAAAAACAAGAAGTGACCAAAGGAAAGTTGCAACATCAATGCGACAACTGTCGGCTGGATAGGTCTCCATTCTAATGTTAATGCTACATAGTTGTCGATGATGCCAGGCAAATGCTGATATATTCTACTCCCTAGTCCTACTCTAGGGCTCAACTATTGCTATCAAGCTATGCTTTGGTCTCAATATTGCAAAAGAGACTGTCACACCCCAAATTTTTCCACGATAATTTAAAACAATTTGAACTACAGGAAAATTAAAGCCAAACAGAAGATATTAAACAACCAAGAACTTGTGTGTGTAGCTAGGAGACTTCAATCTATATGCACTACGCCAAAACCAACCGCATGTCTGCACCTGTAAATCAAAACAACAAGAAAAACGCATGAGTGACAGGAGTCACCCAGTACGCATCACGAGAAAATCGTGGGAAAAAACTATAATTAATTATTCCTTTAAATTCATTTCACAAATCATTTCCTCAAAACTTCACAAATGAGGCCCACACCAGCCAAAACCACAACTAGGGCTCTACTAGCCCAAAACCACAGGCAAAGGTCCTCAATGGATAAAACCACACACACTAAGTCGGAAAGTCCAGTGCCAGGCAACTAAGTTCTGACCATAAGCAGTCCATCGAGGAGTGATCACGGTATTCTGCACTACCACGGTAAAGCCACCCTACGCAGGAGCGATCATCGTCTCGAGATTCTCCCTACTTGGAGAACCCTCACAAAGCTAACCACTCCCTGAGAAGGTTGCCCTGTCTCTCAGGACGCCACTAGCTATCGGGCACGTGTCTCACCCTGTGACCATGCCGGTGGAACCTTGCATGGCTCTCCTTACCAGTGCGTGGAAGCATACAAGGAGTCCCGATACGATCACAGCGAAGATGGTGAATCTGGAGAAGAAGACTAGACTCGGAGACACAAAGGAAAGATAAGAAAGGATAATGAAAGAAGTCACCACTTAGTCTTTTAATGGAAAGATGAGGAAAACCAAACACAAAAGAAAACCATGAAGCAAACAAGATGAAGAAAACATGTATGCTCTGTGCCTAATGGATGTAATGCACAAATCAATGTGGGCTAGAGAAAGGGTAAGGATTCTTGTTACTCATGGGGAAGGGGTTAGGCACTCCCATGCGCCCGAGGAATTTGGTCTTTCTAGGTTTCCTACTTGCTAAATGGTCTACTGGGTGTGTGCTTGCCTATTCTGAATGCGTATGCTAAAGATGACTGAAAAAAACATGCCAAATCAAAGATAAGAAAAGAATGAAAGGGAAAAAAGATAATCCGAGGGACAAATGTAGGCATTGAGAATGCCACTTTACTGTACACCCATGGGCGATGAGGAAAATCGTGAAAATCAAAAACTCTCGGAAAGCGTCACATAAATCAGTAGAAACTCGAAGAAAACTGAGAAAATCAAATTGGGGAAAATAATCCTCATTCGGGTCAATGTCGGCATTGTTAAGCTTGCTAATGTACGCCCTCGGGCGATAGAAAGCCAATTCAAGTCAAAGATCACGAAAGTCAGAAGAAATCCGGGAAACAATGAGAAAACCAAGCTTGAAATGAGCTGGAAATGTGTGCACGATGCAAGGAAGAAAATACGAGAAAATATGCATGAAAATTAGCAACAAAATGTACAAAATGCATGTGTGAGTGTAAAAATGTAAATTCCAGGGGCTTTTGTGCAAAATTCCCAAATTCTGAGTGAAAATTGAAATTCTAATGCTAAATCATCAAAAATACATAGAAAAACACAATTCATGTAATTTTAAAGAAACTTGGGGTCAAATGTGCAAAACTATGCATTTTTAGCAAAATTAAAGATTCCTAGGGGTTAAAATGCAATTTTTCCATCAAAACATGCATATAATGCAATTCTGTGGAAATTCAAGGTAAAATATGCAAGGAAAAGAGTCCATGTTTGAAAACAGAAAGTTTAAGGGGCTGACATGTAAATTTACCCTAGAAAACATGCATTCAGTGAGAAATCAGTGAAATTCAGGGACTAAAATGCAATTTAGGTCAGATTTGAGCAAATATTTAAATTCCCAAGATTTAATTTGCAATTTTGACAGAGAAATATGCATTCAGAACTATTCCAAGATTATTTAGGAGGCACATTACAATATTTTCAAATCAAACTTTATTCAAACGATTAAAAAAAACACTGCAAGGACCTAATTGTAAGAATAAGGACCTACTTGTAAGAAAATAAGGACCTACATGTAAAGAAAAGAAAAGAGCAGAATTTTATTAAAATAAAACTTTTTTTTATTATTTTTTAAAAAGAAAAGGAATCGACGGCCGCCGACGATGGAACTCCGCCATCGACGACCACTAGGGGAGCTCTCACAGGCTATCCCATGGCATGATCTAAGATTAGACCTCATGGGGAGCAAGAAGAGGAGGAGAGGGAAAGATCCAATGGTCTGGATCGATGGTCCAACAGCTGGAGTGGGCCTCCCACCTCCCTCGCCGTCAAGGCTGCTCCGGTGACGGTGCCGAAGAAGAAAGAGGCTCCAAAGGTTGCGACGCGGTGATGCAGGGCTCCAAGTAGCTTAGGGACACTAAGAAGATGATTTCCCCTCATCTTGCTGCAAGAATGAAGCCCTTCCCTTCCCTCTTGGTTGAGTTGTAGTGGTGCTCCGACGACAGCAGTGGTGGAGATGACTCGGGACTCGATGTATGGCCTTGGCTACTATGGTGAGTTGGAGAAGTGCTGGAGGACGTTTCTCGAAGGTCAGCGGATCGCTGTGGAGCGTGGAGCATCGGGTCGCATTCTCTGCAACCCTTCTTCTCCGGTGATGGTAGGCGTGACTCCGACGAGCTTCCACTGAAGGCTTGTTGGGGGATCGACAGGGCATCTAGAGTATTGGAGAAGCTTGAGGAACACTAAGGGAGGATGACTGTAGACTTTGGGGCACGATCTGAGTAGTAGATTCATCCCCCCACCTAGGTCACCGGGAAACAGCTCCAGTGAAGCTAAAAACTCTGATTCCAGCCAGAGAAAACCTCTAGCACGTCTGGAATCGCTTGGGGAAGTTGGAGGGAGACTAGAGAAGCTAAAATTGAAGTAAATTGAGGTTTGTAGAGGGTGTACCTGGGCTGGCAGTAACCATGGCCGTCGGAGCTCACCGGAGATGGCTGGAAACTCTGATTTCTCTCCTCCACGAGCTTCCTCCTTTCTCCAGGATCACTCTGGTTGCTCTGATTGGGAGAAAAAAGCTTTGAGAGACTCTCCTCTCAAATTTTCCAAAATCCCTCTTTCTCACTTGCAAATGGGGCTATTTATAGGCTTCTAAATGGCTTAGTTGGTTGTTATGGTTAGAGTGGAAGGTGGTTAAGGTTGTTGGAGTGAAGTAGGAAGTGGTTAAGGTTGTTGGACTAAGTGAAAAGTAGTTAAGGTAGTTGGAGTGAAGTGGGAAGTGGTTATGGTTGTTGGAGTGAAGTAGGAAGTGGTTAAAGTTGTTGGAGTGAAGTGGGAAGTGGTTATGGTTGTTCGGGTTTGACATTAGGGTTTTGAGTTTGACTTATGGCTTAGAGTTTGACTTATGGTTTAGGATTTGACTTAGGGTTTGACCTAGGTTTTAGGGTTTGGATTAGGGTTTTGAATTTGGTTTAGGTCTTAACCTAGGGTTTAGGATTAGGGTTTAACCTAGGGTTTAGGGTTTGGATTAGGGTTCTGTGGTTTTGTTTGGCTTTTTAGGGTTTTTCGGATTTTTTAGGGTTTTTTAAGGTTTTTATGGTTTGTAAAGGGGTTTATGATTTTGTTTGGGTTTTTAGGATTTTCCTAGGGTTTTAAGGGTTCTGTTTGGGTTTTTAGGTTTTTTCTAGGGTTTTTAGGGGTTTTTTAGGGTTTTGTTTGAGTGCTATTAGGGTTTTGTCCATTTGCATGCATATGGGGGTGTCTACAGATGCCCCTCCTTGAGCAAGGTCCACGGACGAATGGAAAAGAGACTGATGCTCATGGTTGACAGCGACACCCCACCCCTTCTTACAAGGAAAAGTGATCTGGAAGAGGAGATCATCGCTCGGAGTTGACGAAGATGTCCTGTCGAAGCTACAAGAAAGAGTTAGTCAATGGAAACTAGCTACCAGCCGGTGAATGCACCAAGAGTCTTGTCCTATCTCCATGAACGCCACAGTCAAAGCGAACATTAGAGAAACCAATGTAAATGACAAATGCTGATAAGTTGACGACCAATCAGCTCCTAAAAGACATGATTGGTCATCACACTTGTCGAGAAAAGCACTGGACAAGACTCACGGTGCTTGCCGACCGAAAAGTGACTGGTCACAGAAGTCATCCGGGTAGTTCGGGCTACCAGCCCAAAAGTTGGAAAGGAACAATGAGAATGGGGAATCCATCGGGCATCACAAGGACTGCCCAGGCAATTCGGGACACCAGCCCAAGAGAGACTAGACGCAAGATCTAAAGAAGACAATTGGTAAAAGAAGACAAAGCAGAAAAGCGAATCAGCCATTCAAGAAGTAGTCGGTGCTAGTTCGAAAGAAGGACAAATGAACACATCATCCGAGAAGCAGGCGGTGATGGTTCAGAATGCCGAAAAGCGAACATGCCAACCGAGAGGCAGTCGGTGACGGTTCGGAAGGCTGAAAGGCAAACACGCCAACCGAGAAGTAGTCAGTGACGGTCCAGAAGGAGGACAACCAAACACATCATCTGAGAAGCAGGCGATGATTGTTCGGAAATCCAGAAAGCAAACACGCCAACCGAGAGGCAGTCAGTGACGGTTCAAATGGATGACAACCGAACACATCATCCGAGAAGTAGGCGGTGATGGTTGGGAAATTCGGAAAGCGAACAAGCCAACCGAGAGGCAGTTGGTGATGGTTCAGAGGGAGGACAACCGAGCACATCATCCAAGAAGTAGGCGGTGATGGTTCGAAAATTAACAAAGCGAACACGCCAACTGAGAGACAGTTAGTGACGGTCCAGAAGGAGGACAACCGAACACATCATCTGAGAAGTAGTCGATGATGGTTCGAAAATACGAAAAGTGAACACGCCAACCGAGAGGCTGTCGGTGATAGTCTAGAGGGAGGACAACAGAACACATCATCCGAGAAGTAGTCGGTGATGGTTCAGAAATCTGAAAAGCAAATACGCCAACCAAGAGGTCATCAGTGATGGTTAAGAGGGAGGACAACCGAACAAATCATCCGAGAAGCAGGCTGTGATGGTTCGAATATCCGAAAAGCGAACATGCCAACTGAGTGGCAGCCGGTGACGGTCCAGAGGGAGGACAACCGAACACATCAACTGAGAAGCAAGCAGTGATGGTTCAGAAATCCGAATAGCAAACACGCCAACTGAGAGGCAGTCAGTGGCAGTTCAGAGAGAGGATGACTGAACACACCATCCGAGAAGCAGGCGGTGATGGTTTGGAAATCCGAAAAGCAAACACGCCAATCGAGAGGCAGTCAATGACGGTTCAAAGGGAGGACAACCGAACACATCATCCGAGAAGTAGTCGGTGACGGTTCGGAAATCCGAAATGTGAACACGCCAACCGAGAGGCATTCGGTGACGGTTCAGAAGGAGGACAAACGAATGCATCATCCGAGAAGTAGTTGGTGATGGTTCGAATATCTGAAAATTGAACGCGCCAACCGAGAAGCAGTCGATGATGGTTCAGAGGGAGGACAACTGAACACATCATCCGAGAAGCAGTCGGCAATGGTTTGGAAATCTGAAAAGTGAACATGCCAACCGATAGGCAGTCGGTGACGGTCCAGAGGGGGGAGAACTGAACACATCATCTGAGAAGCAGGCGGTGATGGTTAGGAAATCCGAAAAGTGAACACGCCAACTGAGAGGCAGTCCGTGACAATCAGGAAGGAGGACAACCGAAAACATCATCCGAGTAGCAGTCGGCGATGGTTCAGAAATGCGAAAAGCGAACATGCTAACCGAAAGGCAGTCGGACGGCACAAAGGGAGGACGATCGAATACATCATCCGAGAAGTAGGTGGTGATGGTTCCGAAATCAAGAAAGCAAACACGCCAATCGAGAGACAGTCGGTGATGGTACAGAGGGAGGACAACCGAACACATCATCCGAGAAGCAGGCGGTGATGGCTCATAAATCTAAAAAGCCAACACGCAAATCGAGATGTAGTAAGGGATTGTCCATAGAGAAGAGAACCGAACACATCATCCGAGAAGCAGGCGGTGATGCTTCGAATATTCGATAAGCAAACACACCAACCGAGAGGCAGTTGGTGACAATCCAAAGGGAGGACATTCGAACACGTCTTTCGAGAAGCTGTCGGTGAAGGTATGGAAATCCAAAAAGTGAACACGCCAACCGAGAGGCAGTCGGAGATGGTTCGGAGGGAGGACAACCGAACACATCATCCGAGAAGCAGTCGGCGATGGTACGGAAATCAGAAATGTGAACACGCTAACCGAGAGGCATTCAGTGACGGTCCTGTGAGAGGACAACCGAACACATCATCCAAGAAGCAGGTAGTGATGGTTCGGAAATCTGGAAAGCGAACACACTAACCGAGAGACAATCGGTGACGATTTAGTGGGGGGACAACCGACCATATCATTCGAGAAACAATCGGTGATGGTTCGGAAATCCAAAAAGCGAACATTCCAACCGAGAGGTAGTCGGTGATGGTACAGAGGGAGGACAACCGACCATATCATCCGAGAAGCAATCGGTGATGGTTTGGGAATCTGAAAAGCGAACACGCCAACCGAGAGGCAGTCGGTGATGGTTCGGAAGGAGGACAACCGAATGCATCATCCGAGAAGCAGTTGGTGATGGTTAGGATATCTGAAAAGTGAACGCGCCAACCGAGAAGCAGTCAAAGATGGTTCGGAGGGAGGACAACCAAACACATCATCCGAGAAGTAGTCGACGATGGTACGGAAATCCGAAAAGCGAACATGGCAACCGAGAGGCAGTCGGTGACGGTCTTGTGGGAGGACAATTGAACACATCATCCGAGAAGCAGGCGGTGATGGCTCGGAAATCTGGAAAGCAATCACCCCAACTGAGAGGCAGTCGGTGACGATTCAGAGGGAGGACAACCGAACACATCATCCGCGAAGCAGGCGGTGATGGTTCGGAAATCCAAAAGGCGAACGCGCCAACTGAGAGGCAGTCGATGATGGTTTAGAGGGAGCACAACCAAACACATCATCCGAGAAGCAGTCGGCGATGGTTTGGAAATCCAAAAAGCGAACACGCCAACCGAGACACAGTCAGTGACGGTCATGAGGGAGGACAACCACACACATCAATTGAGAAGCTGGCAGTGATGGTTCTGAAATGTGGAAAGCAAACACGCAAACCAAGAGGAATTTAGTGACGGTTCAGAGGGAGGTCTACCGAACAAATCATCCGAGAAGCCGGCGGTGATGGTTCGGAAATCCAGAAAGCAAACATGCCAACCGAGAGGTAGTCGGTGATGGTTCAGAAGGATGACAGCAGAACACATCATCTGAGAAGTAGGCGGTGATGGTTCAAAAATCCAGAAAATGAACACGCCAACCGAGAGGCAGTCGGTGACGGTCCAGTGGGAGGATAACCGAACACATCATCTGAGAAGTACTCGGTGACGGTTCAAAATTCCGTAAAGTGAACATGCCAACCGAGAGGCAGTCGGTGATGGTCCAGAGGGAGGACAACCAAACACATCATCCGAGATGCAGTCGGTGATAGTCCAAAAATCCAAAAAGCGAACACGCCAACCGAGTGGCAGTCAGTGACGGTTCAAGGGGAGGACAATCGAACACATCATCTGAGAAGTAGTCGGTGACGGTTCAGAAATCCGAAAAGTGAACACTCTAATCGAGAGGCAGTCGGTGATGGTTAGAAAATCTGATAAGCGTATGCGCCAACCAAAAGGTAGTCGGTGACGGTCTAGAGGGAGGACAACTGAACACGTCTTTCGAGACGCAGTTGGTGACGGTTTGGAAATCCGAAAAGCAAACACACCAATCGAGAGGTTGTCGGTGACGGTTCAGAGGGAGGACAACCAAACACATCATCGGAGAAGCTGACGGTGATGGTTCGGAAATTCATAGAGGGAACACGCCAACCGAGAGGCAGTCTATGATGGTTCAGAAGGAGGACAACCGAATACGTCATCCGAGAAGTAGTCGGTGATGGTTCAGATACTCGAAAAGCGAACGTGCCAACCATGAGGCAGTCGGTGATGGTTTAGAGGGAGCACAACTGAACACAGCATCCGAGAAGTAGTCGGTAATGATTCGAATATCCAATATGCAAACACGCCAACTGTGAGGCAGTTGGTGACGGTCTAGTGGGTGGAAAACCGAACACGTCTTTCGAGAAGCTGTCGGTGAAGGTATGGAAATCCGAAAAGCGAACACGCCAACCGAGAGGCTATCAGAGATGGTTCGGAGGGAGGACAACCGAACACATCATTCGAGAAGCAGTCGACGATGGTTCAAAAATCTAAAAAGCGAACACACCAACCGAGAGGCATTCAGTGACGGTCCTGTGGGAGGACAACCGAACAAATGATTCGAGAAGTAGGCGGTGATGGTTCGGAAATCAGGAAAGCAATCACCGCAATCGAGAGGCAGTCGATGACGGTATAGAGGGAGGACAACCAAACACATCATCCGTGAAGCAGGTGGTGATGGTTCGAAAATCTGGAAAGCGAACACGCAACTGAGAGGCAATTAGTGACGGTCCAGTGGGGGGACAACCGACCATAACATCCGAGGAGCAATCAGTGATTGTTCGGAAATCCAAAAAGCGAACATACCAACCGAGAGGTAGTCAGTGATGATCTAGAGGGAGGACAACTGAACACATCATCCGAGAAGTAGTTGGTGACGGTTTAGAAATCCGAAAAGCGAACACGCCAGCCGAAAGGCAGTCGATGACGGTTCAGAGGGAGGACGATCGAACACATCATCCGAGAAGTAGGCGGTGATGGTTCAGAAATTCGGAAAGCAAACACGCCAACCGAGAGGCAATCAGTGACGGTTCAGCGGGAGGACAACCGAACACATGATTTGAGAAGAAGGCGGTGATGGTTCGGAAATCCAGAAAGCAAACACGCCAACCGAGAGGCAGTCGGTGATGGTTCGGAAGGAGGACAACCAAATGCATCATCCGAGAAGCAATCGGTGATGTTCCAAAGTGAACGCACCAACTGAAATCCAGAAAGCAAACACGTCAACCGAGAGGTAGTCGGTGATGGTCCAGTGGAGGGATAATCAAACATATCATTAGAGAAGCAGTCAGCGATGGTTCAGAAGGAGGACAACAGAACACATATCCGAGTAGCAGTCGGCGATGGTTCGGAAAAGCGAAAAGTGAACACGCAAACCGAGAGGCAGTCGGTGACAGTCTAGAGTGAGGACAACCGAACACATCATCTGAGATGTTGTCGGTGATGGTTTGGAAATCCAAAAAGCGAACACGCCAACCGAGAGGCTGTCGATGACTTTCCTGAGGGACGACAACCGAACACATCATCCGAGAAGCAGGCGGTGATGGTTCGGATATCCAGAAAGCAAACACGCCAACCGAGAGGCAGTCAGTGACGGTTCAGAGGGGGGACAACCGAACACATTTTTTGTGAAGCTGGCGGTGATGGTTCGGAAATCCGGAAAGCAAACACACCAACCGAGAGGCAGTCGGTGACGGTTGAAGGGGAGGACAACCTAACAAATCATCCGAGAAGCCGACAGTGATGGTTCTGAAATCCAAAAAGCAAACACGCCAACCGAGAGGTAGTTGGTTACGGTTTAGAGGGAGGACAACTTAACACATCATCCAAGAAGCACGGGGTGATGGTTCGGAAATTCAGACAATGACACGCCAATCGAGAGGTCGTTGGTGACAGTCCTGTGGGAGGACAACTGAACAAATCATCCGAGAAGCAATCAGTGACAACCAACCAAGAGGCCGTTGGTGACGATCCAGAGAGAGGACAATAGAACACATCATCCGAGAAGCAGGCGGTGATGGTTCAGAAATCCGAAAAGCGAACACGCCAACCGAGAGGCAGTCGGTGATGGTTCGGAAGGAAGACAACCGAACACATCATCCAAGTAGAAGTCGTCGATGGTTCGAAAATGCAAAAAGTGAACATGCCAACCGTAAGGCAGTCCGAGACTGTACAGAGAGAGGACGATCGAACACATCATCCGAGAAGCATGCGGTGATGGTTCCGAAATCCAGAAAGCAAACACACTAATCGAGAGGCAGTCGGTGATGGTAGAGGGGGAGGACAACCGAACACATCATACGAGAAGCAGGGGTGATGGTTCGGAAATACGAAAAGCTAACACGCCAATCGATAGGTAGTCGAGGACTGTCTAGAGAGGAGACAACCAAACACATCATCCTAGAAGCAGTCGGTGATGCTTCGAAAATATGGAAGGCAATCACGCCAACCGAGAGGTAGTCAGTGACGGTTCAGAGTGAGGACAACCGAACACATAATCCACGAAGCAAGCGGTGATGGTTCAGAAATCCGGAAAGCGAACACGTCAACCGAGAGGCAGTCGGTGACGGTCTAGTGGGGGGACAACCGAACATATCATTCGAGAAGCAATCGGTGATGGTTCGGAAATCCGAAAAGCGAACATGCCAACCGAGAGGTAGTCGGTGACGGTACAGAGGGAGGACAACCGAACACATCATCCGAGAAGTAGTCGGTGATGGTTCGGAAGGAGGACAACTGAATGCATCATCTGAGAAGTAGTCGGTGATGGTTCGAATATCTGAAAAGTGAACGCGCCAACTGAGAGGCTGTCGATGATGGTTCAGAGGGAGGACAACCGAACACATCATCCGAGAAGCAGTCGGTGATGGTTCGGAAATCCAAAAAGTGAACACGCCAACCGAGAGGCAGTCGGTGACGGTCCAGTGGGAGGACAACTGAACACATCATCCAAGAAGCAAGCGGTGATGGTTCGGAAATCCGAAAAGCAACACGCCAACCGAGAGATAGTCGGTGACGGTTCAGAGGGAGGAAAACCGAACACATGATTTGTGAAGCAGGCGGTGATGGTTCGGAAATCCGGAAAGCAAACACTCCAACCGAGAGGCAGTCGGTGACGGTTCAGAGGAAGGACAACCAAACAAATCATTCGAGAAGCCGACGGTAATGGTTTGGATACCCAAAAAGCAGGCGGTGATGGTTCGAAAATCTAAAAAGCGAACACACTGACCGAGAGGCAGTTGGTGATGGTTCGGAAGGAGGACAATAGAAGACATCATCCTGCTAGCAGTCGGCGATGATTCGGAAATGCGAAAAGCAAACAAGCCAACTGAGAGGCTGTTGGTGACGGTCTAGAGGGAGGACAACCGAACACATCATCCGAGATGCAGTCGGTGATGGTTCGGAAATCCAAAAAGCGAACATGCCAATCAGAGGTAGTCGGTGACTTTCTTAAGGGAGGACAACTGATCACATCATCTAAGAAGCAGGCGGTGATGGTTCGGATATCCAGACAGAAAACACGCCTATCGAGAGGCAGTAGGTGACGGTTCAAAGGGAGGACAACCAAACACATCATTTGAGAAGCAGGTGGTGATGGTTTGGAAATTCCGAAAGCAAACACGCCAACCGAGAGGCAGTCGGTGACGGTTCAAGGGGAGGACAACCGAACAAATCATCTGAGAAGTCGGTGGTGATGGTTCAGAAATCCAAAAAGCAAACACGCCAACCGAGAGGCAGTTGGTGATGGTTTGGAAGGAGGACAACAGAACACATCATCCGAGTAGCAGTTGACGATGGTTCGGAAATGCGAAACGCAAACACACCAACCGAGAGGCAGTCGGTGACGGCCTAGATGGAGGACTACCGAACACATCATCTGAGATGCAGTCGGTGATGGTTCAGAAATCCAAAAAGGGAACACGCCAACCGAGAGGCAGTCGGTGATGGTTCAAAGGGAGGACAACCGAACACATCATTTGAGAAGCAGGTGGTGATGGTTCGGAAATTCGGAAAGCAAACACGCCAACCGAGAGGCAGTTGGTGACGGTTCAAGGAGAGGACAACCGAACAAATCATCTGAGAAGCCGGCGGTGATGGTTTGGAAATCAAAAAAGTGAACACGCCAACCGAGAGGCAGTCGGTGATGGTTCAGATGGAGGAAAATCGAACACATCATCCGAGAAGCAGGCGGTGATGGTTCGAAAATCTGAAAAGCGAACGCGCCAATTGAGAGGCAGTTGGTGATGGTTCGGAAGGAGGACAACAGAACACATCTGTAGACACCCCAATTTTTCCCTATTTTGCAGGACAAGTGTCTGGTGACTGAGCTCGAACCCTTTTCAGGCCCATTTAAGCCCATTTGGTCCATTTGGACCCACTTGGGCCCACAAGGCCCATTTAAGCCCAATTAACTCCTTCAAGGCCCATTTAAGCCCATTTGGACCCACCTTGGCCCCAAAGCCCACACCTCTCA
>JAMKQA010018083.1:0-12431 GCA_024699735.1 Posidonia australis
GAATTTCCCTGAAACGGTATACCGTTCTATCCACGGTATGCCGTTTTTGATTTCAGCTTGAATTTTTACGGAGTTCTGATTAATATTCTGATTTTTGCTGGAATGATCTGCCGCTCTTGATAAGACACTTAAATCTTTTTCAAGTTATAATATTTATGAAAATACACACAAGTGAATAATCATCAAAATTAATGTAATATTTCTAACAGGTAGTAGTAGTGGGTGAACCCTCCTCACCCGCCGCTCTCCTTTCCCGTTGGATGCCTTGGGCGTCTATAGGTAAACGACTAGAAGGTATAAACTTCAGCTAAAACACTTTCTTACCCCTTCCTCTACATATTGATCTGGAATTTGTTGACATTTTATGGCATTTGTTGGAATATGTTGAGCGTTACGGTGAAACTTTACTCTAATCAGCTGTTCTAGGGTTAGGGCAATTGTTTGCCTGAATCCGAACACTCTGATTGTGATATGGAGGATGATATTATAGTTTCTTGATATTATAATTTCTTTTCTCCTGGAAAATTTTCTTTGGTTCCTGATTATGCTTGTGAGTCTATGGACTGTGGTTTGTCTTTGGCGGATGCTATTTCTGTTCCGACGACTCCGTCGGTCCACCAAAGAAGAAGCATTACATTATTCTGTGAAGGACATGCAAAACTCTCGAAGCATGGATCACTTGATTTTTCTCCTCGGCCCACTACTCAAATGCAGACCACTAAGCTTGATTAATATTTTCTTAATCAGATTCTGTGGTCTGTTCGATCTAGTGATGTAATATTTTTTTATTCTTGTTATTTGTGGCCTACTCTTTGAAAGTAGTCATGTTTTTGTTGGGTAAGAGTCTTTTGAAACCCTAAACTATTGTAATATCTGGAACTTTATTTTTTGGATTCTTGATGGTGGACACATAGCCAAGAAAATAAATAATATCACTACCATTATAAATAAAAAAAACAAATTAAGACATTCTACAAAAATTCTACTCTATGTAATATTTAGGGAAATCTGAACAACATTCTACAAATTATAAAGAGTATGGCTTCTGAACAGCAGTGTTTTCATGTGGGGAAATCTTAACGACCAACAAGACCAGATCAAAGTTTGGCCTAAGTTGCTCTCGCATCAACTAAATCATGGACGTTTAAAACTTATATAAAAGTAAAATGAATCAAGCCTTTTAACTTAAAATGAACCGTTATTTGTCAATTTCATTTTGACATGTATTGTGGAATGACATGTACAGTTACTAGACAACCAGAAAACGTAGTACCCACTATACCGTTTATGAGATATTCAATGAGCTTTATGCAAAAAGATCTAAAGTTTTACTCAAGTTCAATAACGTTTAGTGAGTTCATAAGTAAAATGAACTGAACTTGAACAAGAGTGAAACTGGTTAACTAAACAGAAATAAGAAAGGCCTAAGAATCACAATGTTCAATTAGAAATAAGAAATCCACGTTTCAAATCAATCCTAGATAGCAGAAGACAGGAAGTGAGAAACTCACTCTGTGTGCTCGAGAAGACGGCGAGGCGCGAGGCCCAGATGTCGGAGAACCCGAACCAGACGGCGGCGAGACGTAGCGAGCCGACCAGCATCAGCCACCATCTCTCATCCTTCCCACCTCCTCTTCTACACAACAACAAACAACTGCAACCACATATAATATAACGGCACAGTAACACCATGAACCATGCGTGTGAGACATGTGGTTGGTCCATGTACCGCATAAGTCCATTTCAAGGTCACAATTTTTTAATATTCGAAATTTCATAGGCACGTCGGGACGATATAACACAATAAAAAACACTATGGTTACTATGGATTTGTTTAGTTTTGATTGGAGTTCAAATTATATTATTGCCAAAATTCTAGGCCAAGCTTCTCACTCTTACTGGTAGTTATCGTGTCTGTGGTGGAAATTCCACAGCTTCCGAAGGATAACAAGGAACCTGTTGGCTAAATTAGTGATTTATGATAACAAAACACAATAAAAAACACAACAAAAGAACCAACTTTCCTCATCGTCCACCATATCGTCCGCCATCCTCATCCTCATCCTCATCCTCCACGATGTCGTCGGCCATCGCCCGCCGTGCCGCCACCCGCCTCTTCTTTGCCACCATCACCCGCCGGCTCTCCACCGCCGCCGCCGCCGCCATCCCCGTGGCGGACGACCGAGATGCCATCAACATGAAGGGCGTGAAGATCTCCGGCCGCCCGCTCTACCTCGACATGCAAGCCACCACCCCGGTGGACCCCCGCGTCCTCGACGCCATGCTCCCCTTCTACCTCTCCCGCTACGGCAACCCCCACTCCCGCACCCACCTCTATGGCTGGGAGTCCGACGCTGCAGCCGAGACCGCCAGGTCCCAGGTTGCCGCCCTGGTCAACGCCAACCCCAAGGAGGTCTTCTTCACTTCCGGCGCCACCGAGTCCAACAACATCTCCGTCAAGGGCGTCCTCCACTTCTACAGGGACTCCAAGAGGCACGTCGTAACAACCCAGACCGAGCACAAGTGCGTCCTCGACTCCTGCCGTCATCTCCAGCAGGAAGGTTTCGAGATCACCTACTTGCCGGTGAAAAGCGACGGGCTTGTCGATCTTGATCAGCTGAGGGATTCGATTCGGCCCGACACGGGGTTGGTGTCGATCATGGCGGTGAATAACGAGATTGGTGTTGTTCAACCGATGGAGGAGATTGGGAGGATTTGCAAGGAAAAGAAGGTGCCTTTCCACACCGATGCGGCGCAGGCGGTTGGGAAGATACCGATAGATGTTGAAAAGATGAATATTAGCTTGATGTCGTTGAGCGGGCACAAGATTTACGGACCGAAGGGGATTGGCGCGCTGTATTTGCGGCGGAGGCCGAGGGTTCGGGTCGAGCCGCAGATGAATGGCGGTGGGCAGGAGAGGGGGATAAGGAGTGGGACGGTGCCGACCCCATTGGCGGTCGGGATGGGGGCGGCATGTGAATTGGCTGCCAAGGAGATGGAGTATGATAACAAGCGGATTTCGGGGCTTCAGGAGCGGCTTCTGGATGGGATTCGGGCGAAGTTGGATGGGGTTGTGGTGAATGGGAGTGTGGAGAAGAGGTACCCGGGGAACTTGAATTTGTCGTTTGCATATGTCGAGGGGGAGAGTCTACTAATGGGGCTTAAGGAGGTGGCAGTGTCGAGCGGGAGTGCTTGCACGAGTGCGAGCCTGGAGCCGTCTTATGTGCTGAGGGCGCTTGGTGTTGATGAAGATATGGCACACACGTCGATAAGGTTTGGGATTGGGAGGTTCACGACAGAGGCAGAGGTCGATAGGGCGGTGGAGCTGACAGTGAAACAGGTGGAGAAATTGAGGGAGATGAGCCCTCTCTATGAGATGGTTAAGGAAGGGGTCGACATCAAGAGCATCCAGTGGGCACAGCATTGAGCCATATAAGCATATAAGGAGGAAGACTGGTATAGGGATCTCAGTTGCTATACAGGCCGTGATGTGGCTTAATAATACGATGAGAACCAGGTTTGCCAACTTGGTCTCCCTTCTCTTGTTGTGCTTTTATTAGTTAAATGTAGCCCCTTTTGGAGCAAACGATAAGCAGACTTTGGTCTCTCCTGTGTGAAACCTTTTTGAACTTTTCTGTGCAGAATTTGTGGTGATGATATAATAACTTGTCAGCTGATAGAAATTGTGAAGCCTATCATCTTATAATGTGCTTTTAGATTAGCTTAACATGATATTAATCTGTTATCTACATGCACTATGTATTGTGAGATGGAAAGTACCAAACTTGTGACTTTATAGAGTGGAAAGTACCTTGTTCATTTACATGCATGTCTGGATACTCAAACCGTATGGACTTGGGAATAAAATTGAAGTGGAGTTGATTTATAGTCGCTTCGTTGGTATATGCTCCTTATGTTTGAAGATTAGGAAAAACAGATTACTCGAGTTGAATTGGAGTTGCTCCACAGTGTTTTTTTTTTAAATTTGAATTGATTTTTACCTATTTAGGTTCATGGCTGCTAGAGCAAGTTTGATGGTTATGATGCCATGAGGTTTGAGCTTTTGATAGATCATGTGTTCTACTTTCATGCTCTTTAGTACTAAAGAGATTCACTTGAAATTCAAATTCTTATTGAGGTATGTCGCACCAACTTTGGACCTGCTCATGCGGAATTCTGCTATCTCAATCATGCCTTTTTGTTCTCAATCGAAGAGAGCCTTTCTCGTGGTTCTCTTACGAGATCAGGGTGTGGGATTCTGCTAAACTAATTTAGTTGTCAATGTATCACCTTTCCTCTACTTCAGTCCCCTTTCAGCTACGAATAGATCTCCTTTTTTGGTTCTCTTACATTGAGTTTATTTAGAATTTTATTTGAATTAACTTATTACGTGCGTATATTAAGTTACCACTTGTGGAGTTCATCGAATTAACATTTTTTTATTTGATCATTTAATTTGGTATAAGATATAAATAGGTACATATGAAACAAATAGCAATAAATATGAAACCTAAGGATCGACCTGACCCGATCCGAAGTTTCTTGGTTTGGATTAGATTAGGTTTAGATCTACATTGGATCGGGTTTGGGTTCAAATTTACTCAACCTGACCCAACTTGACTCAAGCGTATCTCTAGTAATGGGAGCTTAAAAAAAATGTAACCAAGCACGCTCCCAAGCCACTATTTGTGTGGTGAAACAACATGGAAGACCACCAGTTGTACGAGTTGTGAAACAAATGCACCCAATATGTTCCTTCTTGTGTTCTTATGCTACATCGAAAGAGAGGCCTCATCATCTTGATCATGTGGCTCCCAATCACAAGATATAGCCTCCCCACCTCCCACGGCCTGCATGCTAGTATTAGGTTGATGGGGAGACACCTGCCAAACTCTGGAGCTCAGCTCCTCCTCCCATCTCCCACCTCCCACGTCCACCACCTGCATCATCAATGGATCTTGGTCTAACAGGTGAGATGACTAATCTCTTCCCCTTCAATTTCCAAATGTTCGAGACTATTCTTGGATCTTGATGCATTTTTATCTGGAATATCTAGGACTCGTTGATTACAATCTTTATTAGAAAAAATAGACAATGGAATTAGGGGAAATTGGCAAACCAGATTCAGATTCGTTTGTTTGCATGAGATTTTGGGATAACTAAATCAACAAGATTTTGGCGTTCTGGCTGTAATCCGAGTTCTATAATACTTCAATAACTGACATATTGTGCCTTTTTACCTTCTGATGGAACTGTATTCATTGTTAGAATTGAGTAAAAACTTGGAAATCTGGTTTGCTTTTGGGGTATCTGCAGCTGCTACCGACGGTTGAAATTGGTATATGTAATATCACTGATGTTGTTGTCATTGCTAATGTTTGGACTTCTGGTTGTATTGAAGATCCTCCCCTTTTCAGAGCCACTGACGGGTAGTGATGGGCTTGCTGGTCGGCAGTCTTAAACCTTTTGTTGTTCGTATATAGTGTAGGGGCACATGACGTGATTCATGGTTATACTGTAGTACTTTTTTTTTAATTCCATAAGTGTAGATCTAATGAAATGCTGCATAGAGGCAGTCTTCGATGTTAGTAGCAGTGTTTTAAAATCCAACCAGGACTGACCGATCCAACAAGTAGACAGCCTGAATTTATGTTTGACCTGGTTTCTACTTGGTCTTTTCGTCTTTCTTCTATTTCAGCTCTTTTTGCTAAACTAAGCATTATGCGAAAATGTGATGAAATTTTTATTTTGGATTCAGTACAGAAACATCACATGCTTAACATAATTCAAGAAGCAACATTTCCAATTCGCATATGAGATACACCATGTTTCACACTTTGTATATTTATTATGTGATCCTACCTTTTTCCTAAATTTTCTATTAATATTATTTTATTAATTCAAGATTTTATGTCTCTGGTCCAACGCAGAATGGTTGAACCATTGATCTGTCTACTAGTTCTCACTGACCAAAAAAGCTTCATGATTGGGATGGGTCTAAAAAACTTTGTCAGTAGTGTTTTATCATTGTGTTCATTTGAGCACTACTAAGACAGCAATATTCTCCATTTCTGCATGACTTGTAAGCACAAATATTACAGTTCATATTGATTGTCCTATATTTTTTTATTATTTGAACTCCACAACAATGGCGCAAGATGTTCCATGGTGTTGTCATGATTTGGAATTTGGTTCTGAAGTAGGCATGATTTTCATGCCACGTTGTGTAATTTTTTCTGGAGTCTCCTCCCTTTTTTAGTTGATTTATTTCTTATGCTCGTTTCTTATAATGTTATTTTGCTAGATAATAACAAACATGCTTATACAAGAAGGAGATGCAGTGCAAGGAAGTATGCTACCCTTGCAAAGGGCATTCACATCGAATTCCAACCTTGCACAATATATTTCTTGGACATTCCATCTCTCAAAGCCATGTAAGCATTTCTATTACTGGTTGAAAATTATAGTTTGGCAGCCACTCTATCCAATCACTTGTGTTGGTTTTACCTCTTGTATTTCTTATTATATTATTCCTGTCAAAAGCAACAAATAACTGTGTTTTATTGTTTACAAAAGAATGAGTCAGTTCAATTGGTGAGAAAAGCAAGCTTGTCTTGATATAAATCAGGCATAGTTGCAATTATTCTTTTAAGTAGACAATATTGTGCTCAGAATCTGGAGTTAGCCTCCAAGTTGAATCGGCTCTTGTTTTGTGTCTGGCTGACTAAATTTTACTTTGACAAAACACTCTTAGGGTGTTTCGTGAATATAAATCGCCTCATATTGTGCTTTCCCTATTTTTTCCTGGTCCGCCATCCAATTTTATTTCACAGGTCCTAATAGGAGACAATAACCATTATAAAAAAGAGGAAGTTATTGTTAGTTTTGGTTGCTAAGAATCTTTGAGCAACCATCGAATCAAAGAAAAACTTTTACTTAGATGTATTTGCTGAGGACACTTTCAAGCTATTCAGTCTCCATAGTTATGCTTGAAGTTCTCTCATGTACTACTTAATAATCACAGAGCACTTCTCGTATCCCTTTGTTAATGTAAGTGATTGTTGGTTTAGAATGTGCATTTATTCAGGACATTTTTGCTTCATGCCACTTGTACAGTGTAATGTGAAGGCTCCATTTCTTTGGAGAGCGAGGAACCTTACAATCATAACATCTCAATCTATTTCTATCTGGCTGTGACGTTTGGTGAGCTTTATACTAGAGTTTACTTGGTCACATGCTTAGCCTGGTCACGATAATTATTATTTTTTCCAGATTCTGAAGTATGATCGGCTCATTATTTTGTGTTGCAATAGAGTTAGGGCGGAGTTGAGAAAATATTCCTATTTTAGAACAATTAGAAGGCAAGAGTAGTATCTTGCCACCATTAAATGTAACAGCAGCCACAAGGCTCCATGATTTAATCCAGTTCGCTCTTGTTGACGTCTAACGCAAAGAGGGTCTCAGAGTTAATAGGTTCCATTATCTTTCTTTTTTCGGAAATTTTAATAGGTTCCATCATGGAATTGTGTATCTAGGATTGTTAAGTGGTTTGCTCTGTTACAATTCTTTACCAGTTTTGTACATTGTTAATAATTTTTTATCAATCTGATACAGTAGTTACTTATACTGTTGGTGATGGAGTTTGGAGGTCATTCTCATTAGAAGGATATGACTAGAAATGAATTAAAGGATTGGTTTGAAGAAGAAGAGTTTGAAGATGTATTGACATTGACTCTATTGTCTTGGGTAAAGTTTTATATTGACCACCACCTTAAAAAGTGTATTGTTCATAATGTTGGTTTTACTGAAAACCAAATGGTTCATAACATGTTTAGAGGTCATGAACGAGTTTGTTTCGACTTGTGTCGGTTATCTACCCAAACATTTGTTAAACTCTATTGTATATTTAGAGAGGAGTCTTCTAAAAGATACATACAATACCTCTATTGAAGATCAAATTCGAATATTCTTTCAAATAATAGGTTATGGTCATAAAAATCGATCTGTTTAAGAAAAGTTGCAACATTCTGGTGAAACCATTAGTAGGTATTTTAACCATGTATTAGATACTATGTGCATTTGGGCACCTGAAATGACTAGGTCCAAGGAGAGTCTATTGTCTACTCTAGATCATATAGTTAACTATGCTGGTGGTAAATTTTATCTCTATTTTAAGAACTGAAGGATAAAGTAGCTGAGGGTATATTTGTCAAACGACACAAATTGGTAGATAAAATCTACAATAAGTGTTTATTTAGCCAAACAAGCTTCTACTATTCAACCTAAAAGTTGGATTCTGACAAATGACCCAAAAAGCTAACTTCTGGGAATTGACTTAAAAGCTAACTTCTCTCATTAGCTACCCTAAACGTACTCTAAGACGTTTAAACATCTATTGGTATCTAATCTCTTAACAATGATTTGTTTTTCCTTAATATACTCAATGTAAATTTAAAAATCTGTTAAGTCTAAAGTAGGAAGAATTTCACATTGTTTAGAGATATGAACTAAATGTTTATGCCATAGCAAAGCAGAATTCTTGTTCAATTTTCGCTTTGTATCTCTAGATGTAAAATGCAAGTATTCATTAGAAAAAGTTATTATATCAAGTAAATATAAATTGCCATTATTAATTAAAGAATCGAAACTAATAAGACTAGAATTTTGAAAAAGACTAAAATTTCTATTTCTTTGATGATAAGAATAACCAGATTTGTTCAATACAGAAATAGAAATCAAATTCCGTTTAAAAGACGGTACAATATGGGTCTCTTTCAAATCTAAATAATAACAAGTTCATAACAACAATCTAAAATGACATGTAGCTTTTGCTTCAACATTATTGTTGTCACCCACAAAGATATGTTTTTTGTCATCATTTAGTGTTCGACAACTTAGACAATCCTATATAGACACACTTATATGAGTAGTTGCATGTAACATTAGAAAATTCATTTAATTATAAATATACATTTTAATAAATTTATTATAGGTAGGTGTTACTAGTACAAGGTTATTTAAGTAATTCTATGGTTTTGTGCTTTGACCTCGTGGTTTGGCTTGTTACGAGCCTTGTGCTCGTGTGTGTGGCACTGTGCTCCTGTCTTTATATGTGTGTGGGTGTGCGAGTGAGGAAGGTTAGCTAGGCCCTATGTTATGTGTTGGTTAGTGGTTGGAAGACGTACGCAACTGCACATGCATGTTAAGGAATAGTCGTGCACGTACGTAACTAACACCAATCATGCGTATAAGAGAGAGAGACGAGCCGAGCTTCCCTACCATGCTACATTTTCCTTATCCTTCCTTATCACTCCACCTCTTCTTCCTCTCTGAGCACACACCTCTCCTCCTCCCGCTCCCTCTCTCCTCTCATTTCTCCTTTCCTCTTTCCTTCCTTTGCTCTCTCCTTCTTCCCTTTCCATTTCTGTGCACGGGTACAAGAGAGAGGGAGGGAGGGAGGGAGAGGAGAGAGAGAGAGAGGAGTATCGAAATTTGGGTCGATCAGTGGAGCTTTGAACTTCTCCCTGGAGGTGTGTGTGGCGAGCTCGAGGGGTTCATGAGGACAGTTGAAGGTCGAGGGTCGCTGGAGAGCTCAAGATCGGTCGAAGTGGGGCAGTGGTAGCGTCAAAGGTCGTCTTTGGTGTGCACTCCATACCTTCTTCTCAAAATTGTATGAAAATGTTAGAAATAAGTAGAATTGCATGAATTTAATACTTAGGAATGATTTCTGAATTTATGAGAATTTATAAGCATTCATGGCGAATTTAAGGTGTGGATTGCACTATGTTTATTTTTGAGCCTTTTGGCTTTTGAATTTTATATCTTGAGCTATAGTTAATGGATCGTAGTGATTCTTGTGTGGTTTTGTCGTAGACTTGTATGCTTACCTTTTCTGATTTTTGTGGATTTTGTAGCTTTGTGTGGTGAGACCACCCTTGACTCCCATTTGGGTGAAGTGTTGGGTTTAGGCTGTTTTTCTGAAAATGGAGAAATCGACATACTGTTTTGGTTCGGTGTGCTGTTTTGGTTCTAAATGGTCTCCTTGATGTAGAATTCGGTTGACCAAATTTCATTTGGTTTGTCGATTTTGGTATCGAGTGTTGACTTAGGATCTAGTTCTGTCGATCGGTCTGTTTTGGTCAGTCGAATCAAGGAATTTTGGTCGACTAACTGTCTTTTGATCTACCAGATTTTGTGCCCTGAGCCAGGATTCGATCATCCAATTATTTTTGGTGTGTCAAACCAAGTTTCTAAACTATTTTAGAGAAGATTTCTTGTGGATTTTCTCGAGTGATTTTATATATCTATAATGTGGTGTTTTGTGGGCCATCAGTGGTCGTCTATTATAGACACCTTATGTGCCTATTTTGTTGAGATTTCTGGTGATATAAAATTGGTTTTGAAAGGGATTTCAAAGAAATATAGCCCGTTTTGGAAAAAAAATTCCACGATTTTTGTGTATGAGCCAAGATACTGTTGGGCCATGCTGTTTAAACTAGAGAATGTGATGACATTCTTGGTTGATCGAGCGTGTTACCCAAGTTGAGGTTGGGGATCAAGATATTATAGGCTAGTGTTTGTCGGATTTCGGAGGTATGATACTCCTGGACTATCGCTCATGAGGCTGAAGTTGAAATTTGCGAGTTGAGGTGTCATTTGGACTTGGATGTATGATACTCTAGTTGTCATTAGACACTGAGGCTCAAGATATTATCGGGTGTGGAGGTATGATACTCTTACTGTTGGGTACCGAGTGGAGGACTCCGAGAGGACAAACCCTGTGGTGTTGGTTAGTGCAGGTAGTGCACGTGTCTCGCTTTTGGTGTCGCCTTGAGAGACAGAACAACTTTCCTAGATGGGGTTAGCTCTCTAAGGGTTCTCCAGGTGAAAGAACTTCCAGACGGATTCACTCCTCGCAAGGTGACGGATCCGTGACAGTGCAGTACACCTCGATGGCTGCTTATGGCCAAAGTTAATTGCTTGACATTGAGCAACATGACTCAGTGTGCTTGTTGTTTTGGCTAGTATGGTCTGTGCTTGAGGTTTTGGCCAGTATGACCCATGTTTTAGTAGTTTTAGCCAGCAAGGCTTGGTTTTGGAATATGGATGGTTTCTCGTGATCTTGTGACTTCAAAAGAAAAGATAACACATTTTGAAGACGAGATTTGTGATTCTGGCTAGTAAGGCCCGTGTTTTAAGACTTGGTGGATTTGGTGAAAATGAGATTTCAAAGAGAAAAGTTTGGTTTTATTTTATGTGTTTTATCGTGGGGTAGGTGCTAGATGACTTTTCTGGTCATTCACGTGTTTTTTTGTGATTTTTAGTTGCAGGTGTAGACATGTAGCTGTCATGATCTCTGGTGCACATATTTGGAGTCTCATAGCCGTTCATTGCAGGTTTCTGGTAGTTCAGATTATTTAAATTAGCCTTTAATTTCTTATAATTTAGTATTTTTTATGTTGAAATTATTTGAACTAATGTGTTTGTGATGTAGCAATGTAGGTCGTTACATTGCACCAGAATATATCCATTAAGTATACCTAGGTATAGAAGCTATTTTTACTTCAGAACATACTAAAGCAAAAGATATACCTTTCGTAGCACATCAAGTGTGATACTTGATATAATTATGCTTTTTGTACCCACCCTTCTTGCAAAAGTAGTAGGTAAATTCAAACTGCTTCTGTTGCTTTTTAGGTGAAACACTTGCAGTTTCATTGGGTTTTAGTTTCCTTTTGCCTTTGTCCTTAAAAGTAGATGTTAGATGAGTACTTTCTGTCTTATCTTGCTTTACTCTCTCTTCCTCTTACATATAACTGTTGAAAAAATCTATATGTGTATTTTGATGATAACAAATGTCATATGATTAAATACAAGTGATCACATAAGAAAATATGAAACACTCAAGTATTACATGTATAAAGGTGTAATAATCATTTATTTGTAATCTTGATATAAAAATCTATTGATATGAAATGAAAGAAAGTTTTTTGTAGTTCATATGCAAAACGGCATATCGAATATTTTCGGTATATCGATTCAGGGGATATCGGAAAATCAAACGGAGCATCGAAATTCAAAAGAAAATAAAGCTGCAAGAAAAACGGTCGACCGAATATTTTTGGTATACCGTTTCAGGAGAAAACGACAGATCAAGCGGCACACCGAAGTTCAAGGACCTAAGGAGCAAAATGGATTTTCGGCAGATCGAAATATTTCGGCATACCGTTTTGTCCCGACCGTTAGAGATTTCGGTCGATCGATTATTTTCGACATACCGAATCTTGTGTCAGTAATCAGTAGATTTTCTAGTCGTTAGTCACACTTAGGAAATCTTATAACACTATAAATTAAGGTCCATATGTAGCTCACAATTCACCAATTCCTTCATTGAGCTAGATACTATTAAGTGCTTCAAGTGAGTTGTAAAA
>JAMKQA010018084.1:0-12551 GCA_024699735.1 Posidonia australis
CTAACCTCAAATCAGATTTTATTAGTGAGCTCCGACATATTAGTCTACTGGTGAATGAATATTGGGTCATTGGTGGGGACTTCAATCTAATTAGATTCCCTCACGAGCATTCCTCTCGTCCCAGGACCACTACTCATATGTCCCTATTTAATGACTTCATCAACGCCTGTAGATTAATAGATATCTCACCAAGTAATTGCTCCTATACCTGGTCCAACCTCCAACGGGTCCCCACGTTGGTAAAGCTTGACCGTTTTCTTGTCTCCACATCTTGGGCGGCTAAGTACCCCAACTCCCATTGCTCTGGATTGGCCAGGGTGGTTTCAGATCATGTTCCAATCCTATTAAAAACGCTGACATTGCATTGGGGCCCGACTCCGTTTAAGTTTTACAAGGCATGGTTTCATTACGAAGGATGCATTTCCTTCATTCACGTCTTCTGGAATATGTCCAGAGACATGTTCCTCACTCCTAACCCTATTGCGAGATTTTCCTATAAATTGAAGTTTTTAAAGACATATTTGAAAAGGTGGGTCACTCAGGCCAATGCTTTGAGAAACCACACCCTGATAGAAATTGAATCCCGTATTCTCAACATTGATACTCTGGCTGAGCATTCCCATCTAGATAACGACACCTGGGAAGAAAAGATTACCCTTAGAGATAAACATCAAGAATTTCTAAGGGTCAACGAGATTTTCTGGAAACAGAAGTTTAGAATCACATGGGTTAAGGAGGGTGATTCCAACTCAGCCTTCTTTCATAACATTGTCAACTCCCACAGGCGTACTAACGCAATATTATCTCTCAATGTGCACTCTGCAGTAATCTCATCTCACCAGGGTATTGGGGCTGCATTTGAGAGTCATTTTTTCAGACTGTTCAACAGCTCTGTTTCACTTCCCGGTGTCCTCAATTGGGATCTGCTGATCCCCACCAAGATCAATGACCCTCATCTGCTAGAAACCCCATTCACACTGGAAGAGGTCATGGGTAGCTTACTTAGTTTACCTGGCAATAAGAGCCCCGGACTTGACGGTTACCCTGTTTTTTTCTTCCAAAAGTTCTGGGAATTGGTAAAAGATGACGTAATGGAAATATTTCATTATATATACACATCCTCTAGGTCTGATACGCTTGCTTCCATTAATCAGACATTTTTAACTCTTATCCCTAAACGGACAGGTGCTAACACTATCTCTGATTTCAGGCCTATTAGCCTGGTCAACAGTATCTATAAAATTTTCACAAAAACTCTAACCTCCAGACTATCCCCTGTCCTAAATCAATCAATAGACTGCTCTCAAAGTGCCTTCTTACCTGGCAGATCTATCGGAGATTATTTCCTGGTAGCTCAGGAAACTCTTCACTACATGCACTCTTCTAAAATCCCTAGCTTTCTCCTCAAATTAGACTTTGAAAAGGCTTTTGACAAAGTAAATTGGGATTTTCTGCTTCAGGCACTTCAGGGGTTAGGCTTTGGGGCAAAGTGGAGAGCTTAGATTAGGATGTGTATATCTTCAGCCAGATTTTCTATTCTATTGAATGGATCATCTCATGATTTTTTTGGTTCCTCCAACGGGCTTAGGCAGGGGGACCCATTGTCCCCTCTTCTTTTCATCATTGTTACCCACATACTTAACCGCATGTTACAATTGACCTCCAATAATAGTCTCATCAATGGGATTCAGTTCCCTAATAGGGCCTCTTAGGTGCTTAACATCCAATATGCGGATGATACTATTCTCTTCCTTGCGGAAGGTAGGGATAACATAATCAACATTAAACGTGTCCTATGCTGCTTCCAATCTTGCTCCGGACTCAAGATTAATTTTTCCAAATCCTCTATCACTGGAATTCAGGTTGGGCAGGATGCTATTGATACTGCCTGTAACCTTCTTGGGTGCAATTCTGCCCCACTACCCATCACCTACTTAGGACTCCCTCTCCATCATAGGAGAGCCTCTAGACAGGATTGGTCCCTTGTTTTGGAAAAAATAGCCTCTAAGCTAGCTCACTGGAAAATCAAGTTTCTATCCTTAGGTGGAAGGCTTATCCTGATTAACTCTGTCCTGTCGGCTATTCCCACATACTTCATGTCTGTTCTGCATATGCTAACGCAAATTCAAAAAGATATTGACAAGCTTAGGTTTAACTTCCTCTGGAAGTCTGACCCATCTGCAGACCATGGCACTCACCTTGTCAGCCAAGGTGCAATTTCTAGAACAAAGAAGCAGAATGGCTGGGGAATTCTAAACCTCCAGAATTTCAACCTAGTCTTAAAATCAAAATTGGTTTGGCAATTGCTTAACGGGAACTCTCATGCTACATGGACTGAGCTAATTAAGGTTAGATATATGAAGTTAGGAAATGAGGCTTTGCTTAACTCCTCCTCTCACTGCTCTTCTTTGTGGAGAATCCTTAAATCTACCTTCCCTATTGTTAATTGCTTTTCCTCCTGCCGTTTGGGAAATGGGAAGGAGGTTTTGTTCTGGGAACAGAAGTGGAGGGATGGGGTTAAACTGAAATTTTTGTTTCCATTACTCTTCTCTATATGCAAATGGAAAAAAACATCAGTGCTTAAAGTATACCATATATTCACTACTGATCTTAATAATTTACTAGATTACTCCATCATTTCTTCTTGTGATTTGGATGTCCTGCAATCTCAACTGGATTCTTTCTCTGATATACTGCATTCCACTACCTTGGGGGTGGACAGTGATGCTATCACCTGGACTCCATCTCGCTCCTCTATCTTCACTGTGAAATCATGCTACTCATCACTGAATGATGGCGGACTTAGATTTGACCTCTTTGAGCAGATTTGGAGAACTTTTGCTCCTCTCAAAGTCAAACTATTTTCCTGGCTTGTCATGCATAACAAAAATATGTCCAAAGAAAATCTACTCAAGAGAGGGTGGACTGGTTCACCTATGTATATTTTCTGCAAATTTAATATGGAATCTAATAAACATCTGTTCATGTTTTGTGATTTTGTCACACACATATGGCAATTTTTTCTTTGTAACAGATTATACCCTGGATATTGTAACCTTGGGGACTTATATTGGCATAAACCTGGACTCTTTTTCCATTTAAGTAACTTTAACTGGTTCTTACTCATCTAGGCCATCCTTTGGGTAACCTGGAAAGAAAGGAATGTCAGGATTTTTCGTAATATTTCTAAGCCTACTTTTGTTATTATTTCTGATATTATCGGACTAATGGAGTATTGGTTAGAATTTCTTCTACCAGGTTTTGAAAAGGAGGACCTGAGGAGCTCCGTGGCCTCCATGAAGGCTGCCTGGGCAGAGAACTTTTCTACCTCTTCTGATGCTCCTCCCACCTCCACTGACTCCATTATCCCGACTATTGCTGCTGCCTCTCCTGCTGAAGCAATGGAGCAGTAGTTTGTCCTCTGTTTCTTTTGTTTCTTTTGATAAAACATTATTGCCATCTTTGACCGTTTGTAATATTGACAAGAACATTGCCTAATTTTATTTTCATACTTCGTCCTCTGACCCACATCGAGGACTAATATCTAATACTAAATACTTACCTTTGCCAAAATATTTTTCCATTAATTTTGTTCGTGGGACTTGCACTCCCAGTGTTATCGAGGAGAGACACTTCTTGGGACCAACACATGAAAAGGAGACGTCAGCATCCAAAAAAATTCCAAAATACATAGGAAGAACAAAAAGATGGACTGTATGCAGTCAGAGAACTAGCATGTGCAACTGGGAGCAGCACATGCTTCTTTGCATGTTTATTAATGTCTAGTAATGCATCTTTCTTTTCTTTCGTACGTACAGCTATAAATAGAGGATATGACTATATAGTATACATATATATAAATAAGAAGTGATAGCGGGAATAATGTATGTGATGAAGAGGTGGTCTGAAGATCTGTGAATAAAAAGTAGTGGGAATGGTTACAAAGTCAATATACTCGTGTTGTTGAAAATTCCTAGTGTATTGTCATTGTCTGATCTACAAGTCCGATATTACAAGTGATCAAGTCAGGACCAAAGCAAATATCTCAATGGCAAGGGAGACGTGGCCGATCCTTCATAACTGAATGACTAATGTATACTACTATAGAGAATTAGTTTATCTTGATACAATACATCATTTTCAGAACCTATTGATTAGCATAAATGTCTGTCTATTTCAATTAAAAAGCAAGTATTCAGTAAATCTTGTCCTTTGCTCCAGAACTACCTACCTATAGTGAACATTGATCCATGAAGCATGGAGCACACTCTACCATGTATTGCTTTTCAAAAATAGGGAAGTGTTTTCCAATTAACCACTTATGCAACAGGCGAGGGTCCAGCACCTGGAATTCATTTCATTTCAAGGGAGATAGCTAGTTAAGGCTTTCAGTAAAATATTTAATGTGCTTCTTTTCATCCAAGACGCGTCTATTTAATCCATTTTGACTTGAGTTAGAATCAATTACGATGGCAGATCAAACACTCGCATGCATGACGTACGAAATTATGGGGAACAAGATCAAGTTTAAGACCAAAAGTTTTGTATTCGTAACTTGATGTAAGGAAAGCATTGGAGCAAACAAAAAGATCACCAGCTTACTAATATATGATCTCAACAACATTCTTTGTGTTTATTTTTTTTTGGAGGGAAGAGTGCAGTTAAACACCCAGAGGCTGATCAGCAAGCAATGGGCTCATCTAACTACACTTCCCAACAGGCAATTAGCCGAAGGAGAGCTCTGCTCGCTGCGCCATGGATCCTGCACGGATGTAGGGGAATCGCCCTTCGCCTCCTCTATGGAATTTACACAAAGCAACTTCCTGCTCTTCAATGTCGACCCTCTTGACTTGTCCGTCATGCCGGACGAGGAGGAGCGTAACGAGGACGCCGCTGACAGGACGAAGTTCTCATCCGAAGGTGCCCAACCACTTAACCTAATCTGTTCCAATTCATCGGCCACTTCCAACATCGAAGGCCTCATGTCCCTGTGGAAAGATAGACATCTGAATGCCAGCTCTGCCACCTTGTTGATGGAAGATAGGGTCCAGGCATCCCTGTTTGGTTCAAGACAAGGGTCTATTATCTCCTCCAAGCATCCCTTCCCGATCTTCGCAGTGGCCAGTGCTGCCAAATTGACCTCACTCTGCCTCCTCGTGAAGTCCACAACCTTCTTTGCAGTTATGATCTCTGCAAGCACAACGCCAAAGCTGTAAACATCGCTCTTGTCAGACAAGTGGAAATTCTGGTGGTACTGGGGATCGACGTATCCTGGCGTCCCCTGTGGTGCAGTCGATACGTGTGAAGACTCCGTCACGATCATCCGAGAGAGGCCAAAGTCCGCAACCTTCGAGTTGTAGTTGTAATCCAGGAGTATGTTGCTGGACTTGATGTCCCTGTGATATATCGGTGGTTGGACTTGGAAGTGGAGGTGTGCAATGGCTTTTGCAGTGTCGGTTGCAATGTTCAACCGGATCGTCCAAGGAAGCACCCTTTCTCTCTCCCTCTGTAGGTGCTGAGCTAGGGTGCCGTTTGGCATGAACTCGTACACCAGTATGTGTTCCTCTCTCTCAATGCAGCAACCTAGGAGTCTGACCAGATTTCGGTGACTAACTGATGAAAGAAGTTTGATCTCGTTCATCACTTGCTCGATGCTGTCGCGATCGTGATTCCTGAGCTTCTTCACGGCAACAAGTCTATCGGTATGGAGCTTGCCGAAGTAAACTGTTCCATACGCTCCTGTTCCGAGTCTATTCTTATCGGAGAAACCGTCAGTTGCCCTTTCAATTGCCTTGTAGTTGTAGAGGGGAATAATGCAGGAGGCTTCCGATAGCAACCGTTTTGTGCTGTTTCTTCTTCGCGAGGAACTTGCACGCTTTCTAATGAAGCAATAAAGAAATGCCACACCAGCCATTAGAACAGCTCCAGCAATAATCCCTACACGAAAGTGGATTAATTCTTGTCATGCAACGCCAAACGTACTAAAGAGTACTGGTGGCCAACTTAGTTCCTATTTACTTTTGACAATCATATGAGTTGAAAAGCATTATCAACATGCTTAAAAATCTAGTTCATTCGGAACAATGTAGACAACCAATCAAGGAAGGGGAAAAAAAAAAAAAAAAAAAGAGTCCTAAGAAAAGGAAGGGATGGCATCCTATCCTGGATGTCAGTCCTGCAACTTAATAGCGTTGAATTGGACAATCACGGTGGATATGCCAAGCAATTGTATAGAGTATTATTTAATAGAAAACTTAAGGTTCAGCTGCAGTCCGATAAATATCAACTGAAATAAGGTGTGAACGAACAATAGAGAATCATATGAGCACAAGTTACCTCCAATTAAAACGGCTACTCTGGAATTCGAACCGCAATTGCCAGACACGTACTTGGAAGGCTTGCACTTGGGTGATTCTGCTGTCGCAAACAAGAGTGAAGATAAAACACGGTCAGGGCCAGCTTGGAAACCGACTCAGTTGACTCGGAATTCTATAATTTTGAACTTCAAAACCTACCAAGCAAGTCCTATTCAATTACTCATAAAATAAAATTCTAGCAATTGTTCACCCTCCGTTGTTGATCACCTCAACACCAATCAATTTAAGGTTTCTAACCTCAAATTAATGTTTGGCAAATATGACTCCTCCTACTTGTAGAAGTGTAAAAAGCGTCGAGACAGGTCTGCCTAGTCCAAAGCAATGAGGGTCCGAAAGGATCTAGGTCAACCTAACCCAATTTGTCAATGAGCCAGGGTCAGGCTGGTGTAAACCTTCAGAACCAACACCTTGGCTGTAGTCGAGTAAGGTTCATTTTACTTATATATATTAGAAATTATTAAAAATAATTATTTTTTTAAAAATAATTATTTTTTTATAAATTTCAAAATATATTTATTCAATATATAGTTAAATACAAAAGGACAGAATGATAGAGGGATGGAGGCAAAATGGATAACGTAAGAGACCAAAATCACAGACGTTGAAATAAAAATACAACAATAGCAACGTATAAAGAAGAGTTGAGAATAGAGAAATTAAAAAAGAGTCGATAAATTGTGAAGAAATAAGATGAAATAGGAAGATATTTACGTGAAAAGAAGAAAGAAAGATAATTTAAAATTTAAAATTTTAAAAATAAAATAAAAAAATAACCCAAAGCGGACCGAGCTAGGCTTGAGTGAGCCCCACCGCCGACTCAACCGTACCGGAAGGCAGGCAGGGCCGCCCACAGACCGTCCCACCCTTTTTACAACCTTTGTTCCTAAGATACCACCACCATTACCAGTTTACCACCACCAACTCCTCCACCTCCTACCTAAACATTCATTGAAATACCAGAGGTGGGTAGAGGTTGGGGAAGAGCCATCAATGAAATCATGACATCAAAGAACAAACAAAAGTCAATTTTTATTTGTTGTTTTATTTCTTAAAGCTATTGTACCTTTCCGGCATCCCTCGCCTGCGACGAACCCATCTCCGACGAGCCCTGGGTTGCACTTGCAATTAACGGTCTGCGCCTGAGTTACCGGAGAAGTTCTGATTCGACACTGGGTGTCGCCGGAACAAAGCTCACATCCCCCTTCCAACCACCAGTACAACTGCACAATTCCCTTACTGGTCCCATTTTGGGATGAGACCAACTTGGAGCAGACGGTGCCGGTGTTATTCCCCTTTACCAAGAACCCGTCTTTGCGATTCTCGTAGTTACAGCCGGAGCTGGCGATTTCTTTGCTGCAATTCGTGAGATTCGAAGGCCTGGCGCAGCTCGAAGAATCTTGACCACTGCAATTTCCTAAGACGAGAGAGTTCGTCGAGGTAATAACATAGTTCTTGCTGAAGAACACATCGGCCGCCGCGATCGGGCGGTCGCAAGAGTGAGGAACAGCAAGGATGATGTTTTCACGAGTGATCTTAGTCACATGAAACTGACCGATCATCGGGATCTGTTTGTCAGAGCAATTCAAATGGATTGGTTGACCGGCAGAGAAACCAAACGGGTAGCCCACACTCATGTTACCGCAGAGTTGGTCATCCAAACCGGCAGCGGCCACGGTGACGGAGCAGATGGAGAAGAAAAGGAGCAAACTTGGAAGAACCAGGATCATATTTCCGGCAAAACTACACTACCCAACAACCAAAATCGTCTGTTAGTCTGTATGAATCCACACGGCCGATCAAAGAACAGCAGCAGCAGCAGTATTCGAGCTCATGCAGCTCCAATACCATCTGACACCAATAAATGGGCCATCATCGGATACAGCAAATTTTGCTACAACAGCAACAACAACAACAACAATAAGAAGAAGAAGAAGAGGAGGAGGAGGAGGAGGAGGAGAAGGATGGGAATTTCCAGACTAGTGCTTTGTTTTGCTTATTTGAAATACCAGAGGAGAACAACAACAACTCCAGTACCTCTCTGCAGGGTATGGCTGCTATTGTTGGTCTGGAAAAGTGCAGCTTTAATGACCAGGAAGAGTCGCAGAGGAGGATCGAAACCAAGAAGCCAACGACTGCCCAAAACGTGCGCGTACCCTTGGATTGAAGATCTAGACAGCGCCAAGAGAATTGGGGAATTTCTTCTTCTTCTTCCTCCTCGGTGGTCTTTGGCAGCTTGCAGGGAGGAAAAAGAAAGGAGAAAAGCTAACAGCTCGGGGTGGCCTTCCTCTCCATCACAATAGTAGCCTCCCAAAGATGCGACTTGTTGACCTTCTGCAAAGACCCCAAATCTTGCAGGAAATTACGCCATGATATTTGACGGCGAACGGAACAACACTTGAACCTGTGCCCAATGAGTTCTGTTATTTGGACTTGGAAGGTTCGTTACCATCTCATTTATTAGAGACCCAATATATTGGGCTAAGATCATCCCTACACTTGACACTTGGGTCCTCTCTAATCTCTCATTTATTGGAGCCCTATATCGGTTAAGACTATTCTCACACATGGCTCTTCTGTAAGATATTTCTCATTTATTACAGACCAGTGTGGACTAAAATTATTCTCACACCTCGGGTATTCACTATTCACTGTTCTGTATCCGATGCTTATCTTTTGTTATTTTGGGATCTTTCTCCGCCAGACGTTAAGTCCAACAATCACGTCGGCTTGCCGTGTCGTATAAGTCTGAGTCTATAAGATTGACTATTTCATTAGTCAAGCACAAACATCAACATGTGCTCTTCTGGTCACTGCCCATCCAGTCTTTTACGTGCAACAAGTGGTAGCAAAATATAACACAATTGGGAAGAAAAAAGATGGTATGAGTATGACCTCACGATAGTGCGTGAAATTTCTAACGTACCTTTTCTTTCATATTTAAATAACTGCGGCTTCTATAGAATATAAATATTCTAATGATATAAGTGTCCAACTTTTCCACCATAATACACGATCTGCGCCTAAATCAGAAGCAAACGTAAGAACAAATCCAAACTGCAGCAGTCAATAAACTTTTTTGTAATAATGCAATTGGAAATTGAAGATCAAAGGATGGTGGCTCATTACTTCAAACTGCGAAAAAAAAACAAAACAAAGAGACAGTGGCTCATTTAAATAGATTAACCTCTCAACAAACCCAAAACATGGATAAAAGGTGCATTGAACAGGTACACCCACTGAGTTGATTAAAATCAGAAATTTCTTCTACAATCAAATTGGCATATTTTTAAACGTTGACGGTGAATAAGAGTTCACTCTTGTGACAGGCTCGTGACAGGAGCTAAAGATTTTTTTTTTCTATTGTTAATATCTTTATTCTTTTTTCAATACATAATAGTGAAAAAATTATTTTTTGAAAAAAATAAATAGATAGATAACACTGTTGTGAAATATGTTCTACCAGAATCATACATTATTTCTCGCATTAAGAAAAGCATAGTGAAAAAAATACTTATCAAATACAACTTCAATCATCAACACTTATTTTACAATTCCAGTGGTAGGTTTTCTAATGACAATCAATTGTTAATACAAATGTAACATTTTACAGCAACTATGGAATATCTACGGTTAAACAATGAGCTTGACAATATTTATTGGACTCTCATTATTGATAACACCTTTTCTGTCAAAAGCTACTATGTTATATTGAACGATGGTGTACTTAGATCTAAATTCAGGAAATGTGTCTAGAAGAGTTAGATACCTTTGAAAATTAAGATCTTCATCTAGCTAGTAACACATGATAAAATACTTTCTATAGACACCCCCGATTTTGTAGTCACTTGACAACAGACTCCTCTGAAAAGATACTCTAATTGCGACCACCAAACCTGAATCCTAACTCTACCTAAATCCTAACTCCATCAAACGCTAAACCCACAAGCCCACGCAAGCCCAGTCAGGCCCACACAAACCCACTATGACCTAATCAAAGCAAGAACCCATAATTAAGAATCAAAACCAAACAAAACTCATTTAAAACATTTAAAATCCAAATTAATCAAATAAAAACCCCAATTAAAACCAAAGTTAAATAAAATTCACTTAAAATCCAAATTAATTAAGTAAAAGTCCTAATTAAAACCAAAATCAAATAAAATCCACTTAAATCCACTTAAAATCCAAATTTAATCAAGTGAAAACCCTAATTAAAATCAAAGTCAAATAAAATCCATTTGAACCATTTAAAATCCAAGTTAATCAAGTGAAAACCCTAATCCAAACAAAAATTAAGCAAAAAACCAATGAAATCAAAATCTAAGCCAAACCCTAATAAAAACTAATTAAACCAAAATTTAAACTAAATTCCTAATTAAATCAAGTAAAAAACTAATTATAACTAAATTAAAACCCAAACACAAAACTTTAATCCATTTAAATTCAGAAAAACCCTAAAATGATAAAACCCTAGAAACCCTAATTTAACATCAATTAATTAAATCACAAAAACCCTAAAATAATTAAAATCCTAAAAACCCTAAAATAATTAAAATCCTAGAAACCCTAATTTAAAATCAATTAATTAAATCACAAAAACCCTAAAATAATTAAAATCTTAAAAACCCTAATTTAAAACCAATTAATCAAACCTTAAATCACAAAATAAAAAATTTAAATAAAATCACAAAACAAATAATAAAAAAACCTAAAACATAAAACCCTAAAATCCCTTAAAACCTAAAAAACAAAAACCTAAAAACTCTAAAAACAAAAATCCAAAACCTAGGCCCATTTCCAGCCCAATGCATCCTATTTCATCCTTCAATTACAAACTTTAGAAAACACAAAAATAATTCCGACCATCCTTCACCGCCGGCGACCCAGACATTTCTGGCGAAACCTCCGGTAGGATCTCGTAGTCTCTGGAGCGTATCCTCAACCTCCCGCGATCTCCAGCTAGCTTCCTCCAACTCACGTGCTTGATCCAACGACGTCCAGCCCTTGAGGAGGAGGATCGACAACGCAGAGAGGCCTTGTCGGAGTTTAAAAGGATTCGCCGCCGACAGTCCCTCTTTCTCCTTCCAACGCTTCAGTCCCCAAAGACGACCCCCCTTTCGAACCAGAGCCAACCCATTGATCCCCCCCACGTCCAGGGCCTCTCCCTAAGCGTCTAGCAGCCTAGAGAATTCTCTGAACCACCGTCGGAGCTACAATCAGAGGAGCACCGTTTAGTATCGATGGGAGAAACAACGCCACCTCAGCCAATTCCTTCCTCCCTTTTTTAGCTTTGAAACCAACCCTTGTAGCCCTTAGGTTTCTCCCTTTAACCCTCTGAGTCGCACTTTGCTGGAGACTACCGCCCCTACGCCGTCTCCTTCCCCTTTGGTGGCGGGTTCACCACCACCGGCAAGGCCACGAGCCTCCTGGGCCAGGCGAAGCCCCACGGGCCTCTCCTCCCTCCTTCCTCCTCTTCCTCTCTGGGTCCCCTTTGTAGACACCCCGATTTTGAGGTGACTCATTGATAATTTTCCAGATGATGTTTCGGATGTGGCTGACCCTTGAATCCCATTAGCCAGACCAACCCTAAGCTTACAATAGGCCCGCAGCCCAATTAGAAATCCGAACAAGCACTTAGCTAGCACACCTACCTAGCACACTTAGCTAGCACATCTACCTCGCACACCTAGCTAGCACACCTACCTAGCACACCTACCTGGCATACATAGATGGCACACATAGGTGGCACACATAGGTGGCGCACATAGTTGGAGCACCAAGCTAGCGCACCAACCTGGCGCACAACCACTTTTCTGGCTGCTGGTTGCTGGCTTTCCACCTCCCATGGTTGTTACCTCCAACAACGAATATGCCATGGAATCTTCCAGGCTTTTCGTCTACGAGGCCCCTGGCATTCCATGAGTTACCCTTGAAAGTTCCCTATAAATAGACACCTATAGGTAGCCATTTGAGGAATTAGAAAAGTTGAATACACACAATTGCAACCAGAATTCTGCAGCTGTCCCTTTGAGTTCTTAGCTTTCTTTTTGCATCCAGAGATATTCCAAGCCCTTCTAGAGCATCAAGGAGCTTATTATCTTGGGTCTTCTTTGAAGGAACATCTAGGACAAGGTAGGCCTTCTCACTTTTCCTTTTAATTCTTGTTCTTTTACA
>JAMKQA010018086.1:0-14470 GCA_024699735.1 Posidonia australis
AGTGGTATAAGGCAAACTTGTTTTGCCGATACCATCGCGTACGTGGGCATTCGACAAATGGGTGTCACACTCTCCGGAATGCTGTCCAGAATTTGATTGACAATGGGAGCATTGTCGTCAACACGCTGGAGGCAGCCCACACACACACTTGCACACACACTTGCACACACACATGCACACCCTAGAATAGTCGACCTCACCGTGTCAGGGCCTGCAAGCTCCGAGGATACTGGAACCTTAAGGGTTTTCCCCTTTCTCCCAGTTTTTCCCGGGGAATCCATCTTCTTTTTCCCTAGCTTGCACTCTCCTTGCTTCTTTTGGCAGCACATGTGTATGCCGCTCTAGTTCTTCTTCCCCATTTGCCTAGTTTGTCCTCTTTTCTTTTCTCAGTTCTGTTCGGCACCACTCATATGCGCCACTCCTGTTCTTTCTCCCCTATGGTGGGGGGGGTCTAACCTAGAGTTTGCCGATTTGCCATGCGCTGATCTAACCCAACACGAGCAAATACCCTGGATCAAGTGGGAGACAACCAACACAGCAGATATCAACTCAGATAGAGATGCAGTTTAAAGTCATCAGTAGATTCTGCATTTACATTGACAATCTCAGTCTCACTAATAGTTGTGATGGCTACAGTTACACCTGCCTTGATTCTGACTTCCAGTGGCACTGCAAGGAGTTATCATAGACCCCAATGGCATCGACAAACATCAACAACAAGGATTGGAGCCGTGTCCTTTTCCTGTGTTCCTTTGTTTTCTTTCTGCATCATCATATATCAAAACATAAAAAAAAAATAATCACAAAAGATAAAAATAGCAAAAGGGAAGACATAAACAGCAGAAAAACATCAAGAACAATTAAAGGGTAGTTTGCTTATCATTAACATTCTACCCGATGATGAAATCGGAAACGCTCGCCAATGTCGGAGTGGATTATCCCTCCTCAGTTGTCACTACTTAGACAACCAGGTTAGCAAGGGAGCCACCGAACATCCAAGCCAGACGAAATGTCCAAGCTCCACAAGGATCCTACACCTCCAGAGGGAAATAAAATGTTAGGGGTGACTGAGAGTGTGAGCCAGAAAAGAAAACATACATTCGCAAGGGCATAAAAGAATAGAGAAGACAGAAGTCAGCCCAAGAGTGAGAGGTGTGCGTTGTAGCTCTACCCTTACCATACCTTGAAGAGGAGTTGGAGAACGCGCTCAGTCAAATCACACCTTTGAGGGACTGACCCACCCTCTTACAATAAAGGCCTCCTGAATAAATCGAGCGCTTATTACCTCCAAGACAAGGTTAGAGTGAAACCGCACGTCTCTGAGGGAATAAAAGAAAAGAAAAGACGATGATATCGAAAAGGAAAAAGCAGGTGTAGGACCTTAAAGAGTTAGGCATGGAGCCAGGTCCACCGCAATACCTCACAGTGAATCCGAGTGCCACCATTACCCAGTGAGAGCCACCTAACGACTTGCAAGTCTTTGTAGTGGCAACTGAGTCGAAGGTGTCATCCTCCTCTAACAAGCATACAGTTTTCCAGCCTAGCTGAGGGCAAACCAACAGCTAAACCAAACAAGCAAGCTACCTTGATAATGAACTCATTGAACAGGTAGGATAGTAAATACAGATAACAAGCAACTGAAATCCCAAGGCATGCATTTCTTGATTAAGCTCACTTTTACATAGCCAAATCGTTCACAAATAATACAATCCACAACAATAACAATAGTCTTCATAGCCTTGCTTGGATCACTCTTTTTGCTTGCAGGATCTTTACCAAGCGCTTTTCCCCAAGGACATTCCAGCTCCTCTGTAGTCAAAGTACGTATACAGTGAGGACACCAGTTAATGTATGTGCTACAAGGACTTGCAGAGTCAACAGTGTGACAACAATTCCTCCGCAACAGTTCGAGCATGGTAGACATTGTTTGTGGAAGGCCTGAGGACAACATAGCTGAATACATGTTTGTAGCCAGAGCATAGTGGCATAAAAAGTAGCGGAGCAGCGAATAGCCAGCCTAAGACATACTACGATGTCTCACATTACTTCTTGCCATCCGAGCATAGCTCGAGACAGTGAACGAATGTACATGCCACCAATCAATGAACAAGGGAAAGTCAGTTGCAGCCGCTTCAGTGATCCAAAATGCGCCTACAGTAACAACCAGATTCTCTAGGCTTTGTATCCTCTAGTGGTGCCCAAAACATCCTAGAGTAACCTGGATCAGTGTCAGAGGCACCCATTTTGCTTTGGTACCTCTCGATCTGACTTCTGTTTCCAATGAGCATTATTCACCCTTACGCTAGGGGCATGTCAGCTGCTTTCTAGCTGGGCTCACATATTCTATTACTTGGTTCACCAAAGGCAAAAGAGTTGTTCTCTGATCAGAACCTACATGGCAAATGATTAGCAGAGACGACAGCATGGCTCTGAATCCAACGCCACAATCCAGAATTTGGCAAATACAATCAATAGAATATCAGGCCCGACCAAATACAGAGCCATCAAAACACCACGATTGAATGGAATACACCCCCCAAACATGCCAGTCAGAGACAGAGGCCTTCAGCAAAGTCGCCTCGATTCTTTCAGTTTTCAAAGTACAGTACATAGTCTCAGTCACTCGATGAATAGTCACTTGCTTCAGCTAGTGACGGTCTCAAGTACTCCAGTGGCTCACGGAACATCTGTAGTTACAGCCTGGCTTCCAAGACCCCATACCCTCAAGTGATGTCCATCCAGTCCAATACCAGGGGCATGTCAGCTACTTTTTGGTCAAAAGTCACAGATAAAGAACAAGCTACAGTGTAACTGAGCCAGAACCTTCGACCAGGGATATGTCAGCTGCTCTTTGATCGAAAGTCGTGTTTCAGGCACCTAACAGAACATCAACTTACAATGTAACTGAGCCAGAACCTTCGACCAGGGACATGTCAACTGCTCTTTGATCGAAAGTCGTGTTTCTGGCACCTAACAAGACATCAACTTACAATGTAACTGAGCCAAAACCTTCGACCAAGGGCATGTCAGCTGCTCTTTGATCGAAAGTCGTGTTTTAGGCACCTAACAGAACATCAACTTACAATGTAACCGAACTAGAGCCTTCAACAAGGGGCATGTCAGTTGCTCGTTGGCCAGAGGTCACATACAAAGGATTAGTTGTGGTGAAATTGAACCAAAGATTTCAACCAAGGGCATGTCAGCTGCTCTTTGATCAAAAGTCACATATAGAACATCAATGTAATCAGAGCCTTCGACCAAGGGCATGTAAGCTGCTTTGTGGAAGAAAGGACTATTTCAAGAATGCATGGCACAAATTATCTTCCAAGTGATGGTCAGTGTATCTTCTTATAGAGAAGTGACATTCACCACATAATGGCCCCTACAGGAATGATGATTGTAGCATGGCACTACACCATTTCAGCAGACATACCCCACAACAATGACAATCCAGGGTGCACTGGTACCTGAATAAGATTTCCCTTGCCAAATGCTTGTGGCTAAATAGAAGGTCAGGCCCCCTCTCTCGCTTTCGAGTTCCTATCCGAACGGATGGGATCGAGGCATCTCCCTCGCCTTCGAGTTCCTTTCCGAACGGATGGGATCGAGGCATCTCCCTCGCCTTCGAGTTCCTTTCCGAACGAATGGGATCGAGGCATTTCCCTCGCCTTCGTGTTCCTATCCAGACGAATGGAATCGAGGCATTTCACTCGCCTTCGAGTTCCTATTTGGACGGATGGGATCAAAGCATTTCCCTCGCCTTCGAGTTCCTATCCAGACAGATGGGATCGAGGCATTCCCTCGCCTTCGAGTTCCAATCCAGACGGATGGAATCGAGGCATCTCCCTTGCCTTCGAGTTCCTATCCGAATGGATGGGATCGAGGCATTCCCTCACCTTCGAGTTCCTATCCAGACGGATGGGATCGAGGCATTTTCCTCGCCTTCGGGTTCCTATCTGGACGAATAGGATCGAGGCATTTCTCTCGCCTTCGAGTTCCTTTCTGGGCGGATAGGATCGAGGCAATTCCCTCACCTTCGAGTTCCTATTCGAACAGATGGGATCGAGGCATTTCTCTCACCTTCGAGTTCCTATCCAGACGGATGGGATCCAAGGCATTTCTCTCGCGTTCGAGTTCCTTTCCAGACGGATGGGATCGAGGCATTTCCCTCGCCTTCGAGTTCCTATCTGGACGGATGAGATCGAGGCATTTCTCTCGCCTTCGAGTTCCTTTCCGGACGGATGGGATCGAGGCATCTCCCTCGCCTTCGAGTTCCTATCTAGACGGATGGGATCGAGGCATTCCCTCACCTTAGAGTTCCTATCCGGACGGATCGAATCGAGGCATTTTCCTCGCCTTCGAGTTGCTATCCGGACGGATGGGATCAAGGCGTTTTCCTCGCCTTCGAGTTCCTTTCCGAACGGATGGGATCGAGGCATCTCCCTTGCCTTCAAGTTCCTATCCAGACGGATGGGATTGAGGCATTTTCCCTCGCCTTTGAGTTCCTATCCGGACAGATGGGATCGAGGCATTCCCTTGCCTTTGAGTTCCTTTCTGGATGGATGGGATCGAGGCATCTCCCTCGCCTTTGCAATCCAATCCGGACGGATGGTGTGACCATGCCGGACCCAGAGGGAGGCGGGAAGGGGATCACAACCATGCCGAGATGGCGAAGGCGCAAGGATAAAAGAAAAGAAAAGGGAGTCGCCACCTATTCTTTTAAGGGAAAGACGAGGAAAACCACAAAAGGATGAATGCGTGTGATGCAGATGGGAAGGCTAGATGTCTGCTAACCAGAGGATGGGTAAGGATTCCTATTATGCACGAGGAAGGTATTAGGCACCCTCATGCGCCCAAGAAACTCGATCTTTCTAGTCCAAATGCTTGCTAAGGGTTTGATGAATGCGTGTTTGCCTATTCTATATGCTTGTGCACGATGATGACTGAAACATGTCATGTCAAGGCCAAGGAAAAGAAACTAAGGAGAAAAAAAAGGTCGATCTATGGGTCAGATGTTGGCATTGGCAATGCCGCACTACTGTACCCCCATGGGCGTTGGAAAACCTTGAAAATTCTAGAAAACCGAGGAATCGCGACAAACGAGAGGAAGATTAGGCTCGGCACATAGCTAAAAAGTGTGCACCGAGCAGGGAAGAGAAGACGGAAGCAAACCGTGCAAAAAGATGTGAACAATGTGCAAAATGCAAGTGTGCGTGCAAATTAGAGGAATGCAGGGGGTTTTGTGCAAAAACCCAAATCCGAGGAAAATCGGAGTCCAGAAGCCCAAATCATCGCGAAAACATGTAAGAAAGCACATTCTATGCATGCACGTCAAATCTAAGGTCAAACGGGTGTCCTTAGTGCAAGTGAAGTCCTCTAAGGGTTAAAATGCAATTTACCCACTAATGCGTGTAATGTATGTCAAATCAGCATAAGTTAGGGTAAAAAGGCAGGAAAATAACTCAGAAATGACCCAAAAATGTTTCAGGGGCAAAATAGTCATTTTACCCCTGAAAACAGCAAATCAAAACAATAAAAATGAAGTCTAGGGGCTAAACTGCAAATAACCCAGCAAGCAAAGCATTCAGAAAAAGTTCTGAAGAAAACAGAGGGCAAAAATGTAATATTCACTAAGATACAAGGCATTCAGGAGATTTTCAGTAAAAAGGGAGGGTAAAAATGCAATTTACCCAACAAAACATGCTTCTAGAAAGTTTTTAAAGAAGTTCAGGGAGTTCCATGCAATTTTCACAACAAAACATGCTTCTGGAAGGTTTTTTTAAAACAAATCCAGGGACTTCTGGGCAAAAATAAACACTCTAGGAGGTTTCTGGAAAGTATATGGGCTTAAATGCAACTAAACCAGTAGAATTATGCATTCAGAAACATTCACAGAAAACATGACGGCTTTTATGCAAGTTTTTAACTCTGAAAACATTACTCAAAAAGTTCAGGATAAGAAATGTAATATTTTCAGTTAAAACTATATTTAAACAATTTCAGAAAAATGATGGATGGACCTAGATGCAATGAATGGACCTAAAAGTAATTCTGAAAGGATCTAAATGCAATGAAAACTATGTTTCTGTATTTTTTATTAATATGCATGATTTTTTTTATTTTATTTTATTAAAATGCTCGACGACCGCCGGCGACGGAGCTCGCCGCCGGCGATCATCAGGGGGCTCCAAAAAGCGCTCCTCGGAAGTCCGATCTTAGATCTGACTTCGTGGGAAGCGAGAAGAGGACATTCTAGGAAGATCCAAAAGAGTGGATCGGAGGTCTGATGGCTTGAAATGGCCACCCACCTCCCTCACCGTGGAGGACGTCCAGCGGCGGCGACGAGCTGGCTGAAGGCAATCTGGGCTGCGGCGCAGCGCGCGGGTGCTTCTGGGAGGTCGAGGATGAGGAGGGGAGCGTCCAAGTTGCTTCCGGAGCGACTCCGCGACTGGGGGTGCGAAGGCCACCGTCGTCGCGGTCTGCTCCGACGGGCGACGTGGCTGCGGAGCTCGGGGACACGGGGCGCGCTTCTGAAGACACCGGGGGACTCGTGGGGAGTCGAGGATGCTGTCTGGAGGCTCGGCGAGGTCGAGAGGCTGCGGGAGGCGCACGGACAGCAGGAGCTCCGCTCATCTTCTCCGTCAACGGCGACCGCGGCGGCGAACTCTGGTGAGCGTCCAGGAGGTTGCTGAAGGCGTTGGAGCGGTGCGTCGGGGCTTGGTAAGGTCCAGGGAGACCAGAGGAAGAGAGGAGAGGGCTCGGGGATCCAGGAAACTTCCTGGATTGCCCCCCCCCCCCACCTCTGTCGCCGGAAAACGACAACGGTGGGGCACTACGAAGCGCCGTAGGCCAAGGGATCGCTCTGGATCCCTTGGAAACCACCCAGAAAGGGTGAGGGAACCTAGATTACTAAGGAACTAAGACAAAAACGAAGCTGGAGAAGAGGGGTGTACCTGATCGGAAAATGGGTCACCGAAGCTCCGAGGTGGCTGAATTCCCTCCACGACCGCTCTGGCTCCGCTCTCTCCTCCCTTGCACTCAATTTCTCACTCTCGAATGCTCTGGAAGACTCTCGAATCCCCCGTTTCAGTTCTCTTTTTATAAGCAAATGGGAACCCAACTCGAATCTTCTGGAATTTCCACGTGATTCGTAACAGAAACGCCAACTCTCCCAACCACGGTTACACCAGCTCAGCAGACAGCTAACGGTTGTCCCCCACGCACTCCGGTTTGCTCCCTTGCTCGCCGACAGAGATGGACGGCGATCTTGGCTTCTCTGGCGAGCTATCCAACGGCTCTGGCTGCTCCAATTCACTGGCTGGGTTGCTGGCGAGGTGGTGAGCTCAGTGAGGATGAATTCAGGCTGATTCGTGTGGATTCAGGTGAGAGAATGGAACCAAATGTTGATGCAATGTTGATTAAATGTAAACCATATGGTTGAAGAAAAATACAATAAGGTAAGAAAATCCAATGCAACATTCATTAGAAATCATATGGTTAACGAAATGGGACCAATCCTTGAAAATAAAAAAAGATGTGGATGAGAAGTGGGCCGAGCCAATGTGGGCTTTGGGGTCAAGGCGGATTCAGTCAGGCTCGAAGGGCCTAAACGGGCCTCGTGGGCCCACATGGGCATGATTAGGTCCAAACAAGTTGAATGAGCTTTAAAAGAGTTGAATGGGCCTAAATAGGTTTAATGGGCCTTAATGGACTCAAATTGGGCACATCGAACCTATGTGGGCCTTGTGGGCCCACATGGGCCCGATTAGGGTTGATTGGGTCCAAAAAGGCTGAATGGGCTCAAAGGGCTTCCACAAAGTCAAATAGGCCTAGGATAGTGTTATGGGCCCAATTGGGCTCGAATAGGATTTGATGGGCCTAAATGGGCCTTCATGGGCCCAATTGGGTCCCCATGAATCAAATGGCTTGAAAAGGGTTTGAGCTCAGCCACCAGACCCTCGTTTTGCAAAATTGGGAAAATTGGGGTGTCTACATATGGGATTAAGGCACTCTCTTGCCTTTGGTTCCTATCTGGACGGATGGGATCGAGGCATTTCTCTCGCCATCGAGTTCTTATTCAGACGGATAGGATCGAGGCATTTCTCTCGCCTTCGAGTTCCTATCCGGACGGATGGGATCGAGGCATCTCCCTCGCCTTTGAGTTCCTATCCAGACAGATGGGATCAGGTCCTATCCGGACGAATGGGATTAAGGCACCTTCTCTCACCTGTGAGATCCAATTTAGACAGATGGGATCGGGTCCTATCCGGATGGATGGGATTAAGGCACCTTCTCTTGCTTGTGAGATCCAATCCGGACAGATGGAATTGAGGCACTCTCTTGCCTTTGGGTCCTATCCGGACGGATGGAATCCAGGCCTCCTCTTTTCACCTGTCTGGACTATTGGATGTAGTCTGGATATTCCCGTCCTTGGTTTTGTCCATCTGGACAAACTTCGGTGCCCCTCTTTTTTTTGGTTCGGGTTTCGTTCCGTGTTGTTCCTTTCCTCTTGTGGGCTGGTATCCCGAACTACCCGGGCAATCCCTGTGGTGCCTGGTGGATTCCCCACTCTCTTTGTTTCCTCTCGTAGTTCAGGGCTAGTAGCCCGAGCTACCAGGATGACTTCAGTGATCAGTCATTTCCCGGTCGGCTGGCACCGTGAGTCTTGTCTGGCGTTTCTTTCGACAAGTGTGAAAACCAGTCATGTCTCTTAGGAGCTGATTGGTCGTCAGCTTGTCGATTCTTAGTCTTTTTTGTTTCATCCACCGTTTGGCCTCGGCTGTAGCGATAGGATTACTGGCGTGGACCCTTGGTTTGAACTCTGGCTGGTGGCTAATTGCCTGTGGTTGACTCTTGTTTGTGGTTTCATGACGGGTGTCTTTGTCAACCCTGAGCATCAGTCTCTGTTCTACTCAACCTCTGACCTCTCTCAAGGAGGGGCATCTGTAGACACCCCAATTTTCTGATTTTGCAGGATGGGGATGTGGTGGCTGAGCTCTGACCTAACCAAGGCCTTTTAATTCGTGGAGACCCAATTGGGCCCATGAAGGCCCACTTAGGCCCATTAAACCCTAGTTGGGCTCACTAGGGCCCACAAGGCCCATTTAAGCCCAATTAACTCTTTGAAGGCCTATTTGACTTCATGGAAGCCCATTTAGCCCATTTGGACCCATTCAGCCCTAATTAGGCCCATGTGGCCCCACAAGGCCCATATATGTCCATTAAACCCAATCTGAGCCAATTTTGGCCAATAAAACCTATTTAGGCCCGTTTAACTCTTTTAAAGCCCATTCAACTTGTTTGGGCCCATTTGGTCCATTTGGGCCCACCTAAACCCATTTGAGCCCATGATGGCCCACAAGGCCCACATAGGCCCATGGAAGCCCATAAGGCCTATGGAGCCCACAATAAGCTCAACCCACATCTTCTTCTTCTCTCCTAAATCAACACTTCATTTTTTCCTCTTCATTTTCCACAGTATTTCCTATTGATTTCTCGAACACCACAAATTCAAAGAAAAATTCACCCACTAATTGAACCCATTCTCCACCAAACCTTACGAAATCAGCCTGAATCCACCTCCTTATTGAGCTCATCATCTCACCGTCGATCCAGTCAGCAAGTCAGAGCTCCCTCAGCCATTGGATGGCTCGTCGGAGAAGCCAGGATCGTCGTCCATCTTTGTCGGCGACCAAGGGAGCAGATCGGAGTACGTGGGGGACAGCCGTTGGCTGTCTGCTGATCTGGCATAACGGCGGTCGGAGTTTGTTTCTATTCTGTTAGGTGTTGCGCGCTTGGTTGGAGCCAATCAGATCATTAGAATAGAAACACCTAACAGAATAGAAACCCACCACAACCAAGAGGCCAACTGCTAGGATCAACCATCGGCCCACGAACGTGGGCCCCACACGGACCCCACACATGTGCCTCACATGAACCCACCTGGGCCCCACACGCACAGTGCCACAATGCACAGTGCCAACCACGCACAGGGACATGCAAATAGAAACCGATCCACGAGGCCCAAGTCCAAAAGCACAAAACGACACAACAGGCCTCGGAACAGTAACACTTGTTTAGGAATAAAATTCATCCAAATGTAAATAATTACAAAATAAGTTTTACGGGTGTTACACATTATTTCCCGGATTTGATTTGGATTTCCATCGCCCGAGGGCATTATATTAATAGGCTTCACAATGCCGACAGTGACCCGAATGAGGATTATTTTCTCCCATTTGATTTTCTCGAATTTCTTCAAGTTTCTGTAGCTTTGTGTGGCGCTTTCCTAGTATTCTCGATTTTCATGATTTTCCTCATCGCCCAAGTGCGTACAGTAAAGTGGCATTTTCAATGCTTACATTGTCTCTCGGATTATTTTCTTTATTTTCTTCTCTTTGATTTGGCATTTTTTCACATTCATCTTAGGCATGTGCATTCAGAGTAGACAAGCATACACACAACAGACCATTAGCAAGCAGGAAACCTAGAAAGATCAAATTCTTCGGGCATATAAGGGTGCCTAACCCCTTCCCCATGCGTAACAAGAATCCTTACCCTTTCTTCTGCCCGTATTGATTTGTGCACTACAACCATTAAGCACGAAGCATACATGTGTTCTTCTTCGCATTGATTTCTTTAGGTTTTTCCCTTTGTGTTTGGTTTTCCTCGTCTTTTCATTAAAAGACTAGGTGGTGACTCCTTTTCCTTACCCTTTTCTTATCCTTTCTTGGTGTTTTTGAGTCTACTCTCCTTCTCCAGATTCACCATCTTCGTCGTGACCATATCAAGACTCCTCGGGTATTTCTATGTACCTTGGAGAGTCATGCAAGGTTCCATCGGTATGGTCACAGGATTGGAGGTACGTACTTCAAACGAGCTTTGGTGTCCCAATGCACAATTCAACCAGCCTCTGACCTCCACCAATGACCACGACCACCACGGAAGCTCCCTTGACCTCCAGAGCACCCACCACGCCAATGCTGAGCCACCACGAAGCCTTCGTCTCTCTCCCTCCCTCTCTCCCTCCCTCCCTCTCGCTCCCTCTCCCTCTCCCTCTCTCTCTCTCTCCCTCTCTCTCTCTCCCTCTCTCTCTCTCTCTCTCTCTGACGCATGAAACAAAGGAACGGGGGAGAACGAGGGTGATAGGTGGGGAAAGAAAGGGGTGGGGGAAGGAAAAGAATGAGGAGGAAGGGAAGGAGAGGTGGGGGAGGAAAGGTGTGTGCCAAGGAGGAGAAGAAATAAGAAGGAGATGGACGACGAGCGACGAAGTGCAACGTGAATGGTTTATAAAGCCTTGTGCTCGCGGTAGCTGGACATGTGCGCACCTACACGTCTCCAGCCATCGGCACCCTGCACAAGCTCACCAACCACACCGCCTAACCACCAGCCACAACAACCAACCCACAACGTAGGCCCCACACGGACCCACACATGGACCCACAAGCACAGTGCCTCAATGCACAGTGACAACCACGGATAGGAACATACTACTAGAAGCCGGCCCACGAGGCCCAAGCCTAAAATCACAAAATCACACAAACGGACCGCGAAACAGTAACACCCGTCTAAGAATAAATTTATTAAAATGTAAATAATTACAAAATGAACTTACGAGTGCTACATCCTAACCACCTTAAAAGAAGATTTTGCCCCCAAAATCACTAGTAGGCAAAAAGATACGAATACTGGGCTAGGATGGCTTCCTCACGTTCCCACGTGGCCTCCTCGGCTCCATGATGTTGCCACCGCACCAAGACCAGTAGAATCACCTTGTTCTACACCACCCACTCCTGCTGTCAACAATTTGGACGACATCCTCCACAAAGAACAGATCTTCCTGGAGCCTTTCTAGCTGAATTGGAATCACATGAGATGTGTCAGCCAAATACTTCCTCGGCATGAAGACATGGAACACGTCGTGTACAAACGACATCTGTAGTGGTAGATCCAACCGATAAGCAACCTCACCGATCCTTTGAGTGATTTTATATGGGCCAATATAGTCAGGACTCAGCTTCCCACGCTTCTCGAACCTCGTGACACCCTTGGTCGACGACGCCTTCAGGAACACATAGTCTCCCACTAGGAATTCCAACGATCTCTGCCTCTTGTCGGCATAACTCTTCTATCGACTCTGTGTAGCCAAAAGCCTACTACAGATCAAATCTATCGTGTCAGCATACAACTGCACAAGCTTAGGGCCAATCATCTGACGCTCGCCCACCTCGTTCCAGCAAACCAGCGATCTGCATAGCCTACCATACAAAGCTTTGTATGGCGCCATCCCGATACTCGAGTGATAACTATTATTGTAGGCGAACTCAAGCAACGGCAGATGGTCCTCTCAACTCCCTTGCAAGTCTATGGCACATGCTTTGAGCATATCTTCCAGTGTCTGAATAGTCCTCTCTGTCTGACCATACGATAGAGGATGAAATGCTGTGCAATAGTTAAGCGCTGTGCCCAAGGCTTCCTGCAGTGCTCTCCAGAACCTTGAGGTGAACCTCGTGTCTCTGTCCAACACGATGGACACTAGAACACCATGCAACCGAACCACCTCAGAAACATACAGCTGCACCATATAGTGCATCGATAGCTTCACTCGAATGGCCAGGAAGTGAGCAGACTTGGTTAGCCAATCCACGATCACCCACACGATGTCGTTCTTCCTCCAAGTCCGCGGCAAATTAATCACGAAGTCTATGGAGATGTGCTCCCACTTCCACACAGGAATATCCAACGGCTGCAAAGTCCATTCATGTCTCTAGTCCTCTGCCTTGACCAATTGGCAGGTTGTACACCTCGCCACATGGTCAACAATATCCCTCTTTATGCTAGGCTACCAAAAGTTCTATTTCAGGTCTCTGTACATCTTCATACTCCTAGGGTGAATAGTGTGTTGGATCTTAATGCTTCTCTAGAGAGGGGTGAATAGAGATTTTTCGATTTTAATTTAATCTTTAAATTTTAATGAGCAAACTTGAGAGTATTAAAGATTAATCACAAAACATGCAATCACAAATACTCAAGGATTTTTATAGTGGTTCAGCCACCCCGGCTTAGTCCACTCCTCAAGTTCCCCACTTGAGACTTTAACCCTTATATTCAAAACAAGAATATTACAAGCTACAAAAGTTACCTTGTTTGTACACTTGTATCACAATTTACTTCTCCTTCCCGGAGAACCTCAGATTGCTTGAAAAAGAGAACTTTGAGCACTTGTGATCTTGCTCTTGCTTGACTGAATGGATGTTAAAGCTCTTTGTGCTTGAAGCAAAGCTTTGATCGGATTCTTTACACACTCACTTGAAGCACTAAATAGTATCTAGCTCACTGAAGGAATTCGTGAATTGTGAGCTACATATGAACCTTAATTTATAGTGTTACAAGATTTCTTAAGTGTGACTAACGACTAGAAAATCTGTTGATTACTGACACAAGATTCGGTATGTCGAAAATAATCGGTCGACCAAAATCTCTAACGGTCGGGATAAAACGGTATATTGAAATATTTCGGTCTGCCGAAAATACATTATGCTCCTTAGATCCTTGAAATCGGTGTGCCGCTTGATCTGTCGTTTTCTCCTGAAACGGTATACCGAAAATATTCGATCGACCGTTTTCTTGCAGCTTCATTTTCTTTTGAATTTCAGTGCTTCGTTTGATTTTCCGATATCCCCTGAATCGGTATACCAAAAATATTCGGTATGCCGTTTTGCATATGAACAACAAAAACTTTCTTTCTTTTCATAGCAATACATTTTTATATCAAGATTACAAATAAATGATTATTACACATGTAATACTTGAGTGTTTCATATTTTCTTATGTGATCACCTGTATTTAATCACATGACATTTGTTATCATCAAAATACACATATAGATTTTTTCAACAATCTCCCCCATTTTGATGATGACAAAACATATACTCCCCCTATCAATATGCATCTATGATTAAGTTATATCGAATTTCAAAAACACTTCAAAAATAACATTTTGAGCATATAACTTAATAGACATGCATTTGAAATATTTTAGGAGATATGAAAATAATCTTTAATAACATTAAAGATTCATATATGACTGGTGTCTCCCCCTTTTTGTCTCATTCAAAAAGAAAATATAACAAACCGAAGGATTTTTTTCATATAAGGAAAAATAAGACATAAGTTTGTCATATCCTTAAACAGAAAGAAAATAAAACATAGGATTCAAAGAAAAAAAAAATTCAGGAAGTAGGAGGTGATGTTTTCTGAATGAATGCTTGCAACTCCGCATGATGTTCTTGCATATCACCATGATATTCTTCAAGCTGTTCTTGATATGCATCGAGAATGGTATTGGTGGATTTCGTGGATTCCTCGAGCCATGCGAGAAGGAGATCCATCTTGGTGTTGACCACAATGTGGTGTTGTTCCTGGCGAAACTTGATGTCATCAAGTTGCTTTTGAAGTAACTCAATCTTTT
>JAMKQA010018087.1:0-13563 GCA_024699735.1 Posidonia australis
GAAACATGCAGGGGCCTAAATGCAATTTTTCTAGTGAAAACATGCTTCTGGAAAAGTTTCAGAGAAGTATGAGGGCTAACATGCAATTTAACCAACAAAAACAACTATCCAGAGAGTTTTTTAAAACATGCAAGGGCTTAAATGCAATGTTTACTGTAAAATGAACTGTCAAAAAGTTTTTAAGAAAGTGCAGGGTCTTACATGCAATTTTCACAGAGAAAATGAACTTGCAGGAAGTTTCTAAGAAAGTGTAGGGTCCTTTTAGCAAATTGTCTGAAGGAAAATATGTTTCAAAGACTCTGGGGGCTTTTATTAAAGTTTTAAACTCAGAAAACATTGTTTAACTGTTCAAGGTAAAAAATGCAATATTTTCAGTTAAAACTTTATTCGAAACATTTTAGAAAAATGAGTGTAGGACCTATATGCAATAAAAGGACCAGAAAGTAATTCCAGAAGGACCTATTTGCAATAAAAACATCAACTCCGGATTTTATTTAAAATAAAAGTTTAAATGTTTTTTTTTTTAAAAAAAAGATCGACGGTCGCCGGCGATAGAGCTCTCTGGACGTCCGATCTCCGATCTGACTTCGCGAGAAGCAAGAAAAGGACATTCCAGGAAGATCCAACGGAGCGGATCGAAGGCGTGACGGCCTGAAGTGGCCACCCACCTCGAGCTCTGTCGAGGGACTTCTGACGACGTCGGAGAAGACGGTGATGCGGCTGGCAGTGATCCGGAGGCTGGAGCGGCACGGCGGAGGCCTGGGGAGCGTTGCAGGGGCACGGAGAGACTGACAGAGGCGTCGGCGAGGCTAGCGGGAGTCCGAAGAGTTCCCCCCACCTCGCGCTCCAGCGAGGGGGACTGCGGCGGTGGCTGGGTGGTCGCGGAGTCTGTCTTTCATGACTTATCGCTCGCTAAATGGCTATGTTGGCTTGAAGCTCGTTTCTGTATGCCCAAGGGCAATATGCAATGCAATGCCTTGAATGCCTATGCCTAAAGTCAAGTGCTTAATGTCATGCAAATAAAATAGGTTATGGGACACAACCTATTACTCAGCCACACTACTTAGACACTGAATCAAATGTCGACACAAAGAAATTGTGTCAAGAGTGTCCAATTCACAAGAGAATGAGTAGTAAGCATCCTTGCTTTACAAAGTACAAGATTAGTACTAAGATGGATATATGCTGCTAAAAAATCATGCAAAGGCGAGTGTAATATATCTAAGAAGCAAGATTAAGAACACGAGAATCGAAACTGTTCAAGAAAACACACAAAATAAAGGCACAAAATCACTGTCTGTACCCTAAGACAAGCCAGATGCGCCAGGTTGGTGCTCCAATATGGTGAGCCAACATGGTGCTTCAACCCGGTGTGCCAATCTAGTGCACCCTAGGTACTCTATTTCAGGTAGCAAACTAAATCGCCATCCAGGGCTACATGCATGCGTTCAACCTAGCTATTGGCTCTTGAATGAGCTTGCCTAGATGTCAAGGAACATGTTTAAGCAAAAAAAACGATTCAATCATACCTCCCTCACTCTCTCCATCCCCATGGGTTCCATTGGCTTCAACAGTCATGGACTTCATTGACAAACTCTAGGTGACCCATAGGACATCCATAGTGCATGGAGGGAGTGATCGAGAAGGAGAACATGCAATATCAAACCTCCAAAATGCAAATATGACTCCTCCCCATCCTCATTGGGTTGCATTGGTGCTCTCGTGTCCATCCGATTATGTACATAGCTTGGAACACGAGAAGACTGTCTGAGGTGCTTTGAAGGATGGATGGGAGGAAAGAAAACCAGAAATGCATGGGTATAAGTCACGGTCCATTGCTCTGTGGCCAATGGCCTCACACGAACCATGACCCACTACTGGAAAACCCAACCAATGCAATAACAGAGGAAAACCAAAAATAAACCAAATGACAATGTGACATCTGGGCCTGATTATCCATTTTTACTTGTAAACTATGTAATTAATTGTAATATTGTATAAATAGTTTATTAATGGATAATCTATTATTTCTTGAATGTATGGGCTTGTGGTTGGCATGCTATGCTCCTGGTTATGATTTGAGATCAATGTGGAGTTCGATTTGAGGATGTACAGTCGCCTCGATTTGCGTGTCTGTCTTTTCTTTCCTTCTTTTCTCCTTCCTTTTCTCTCTCTGTCATGAGCCATACCCTTCCACCCCTTCCATGTCTTCTTCTTCCTCTTCTTCCACTCCCGTGCCACCAGCGACAGAGGCTCGTACCTCCCCGTCTCCTTCGACGAGATGGATGGCCGACGTCATGTGGGAGGAGGCAGAGATAAAGAGAGGGAGGTAGGAGTGGGCAGAGGAGGAGAGTGGCGAGAAAGGAAAGGAGGAGGAGAGAGAGAGCAGGCGGCGCACGGTTGAGGAGGAGCTGGTTGGGGTCGATCGGCGAGAGGAGACTCGCCGGGGTGTGAGGAAGATCGTCGAAGTGCCACTTGAGGTACGCGGCCCTGCTCCTTGCTCGTTTACATACTCCCAGTAGATTATGTTAAACATATAAAATTGAGATGAAATGCATGTAAAATCGTAGGAAAATCAAAAAATGGATGGCAATGTGATAAATAGCATGAACATGTAGAGATCATGCGGTTAGGATGGATTTTTGGTGGATTCGTATGGATTTGTGGGATGTGAGCTATAGTAGGTTCAACGAAGCTATTTCCCTTTGTGATTTTTGTATGAATCACATAGTTAATGGATTGAGGAATGGTTTGAGGGGTTTTGAAATAGACTCAAGGGTCTATGCTCGATGATTTATTGGGAAATTTTGATATGTGTTTGGGGGGTCCGATCGAGGCTCCCACCTTGGGCGATTTTCGCCGCTTGGAACAAGGGTGTGCCCTGTCTGCGGGAAATTCGATATGCCGAAATCCTGACAGATTGTGCTAAGATCCCTGGTTTCGATAGACTGAAATCTCTCAATCGACCAAAACAAGGGGTTTCTATATACCAAATCAGTAACTTTTGGTATACCGAATTTGAATTCGGTCTACCGATTTCACTCCCTGGCCTATATGAATTAATGGCATAAATGATGGAAATAAAAGGTTTTAAATGGACATTAAGCATGTGTTAATGGTGTTTTCTCCATGAAAATGTCATGGAAGAATATGGAACCCAAATAAATAGATTTGGGCATGGTTTTGGGTTTTAGACCCTACAAATGAACAAAAAGGTTGATTTTGTGTGATTTTTGGGCATGAGACCCAATTTATGATTTTAAGCATGGCTTTTAATGAAATGACTTGGGACCCCAGTGGAGGGTCAAGTGTTGCATGGAAACAGATTCTTGCAACGAAAAGAATGAAAGGAAAATGGTTTTGAAAAGAAATGCTTAAAGAGTTTTGAAAAGAAATGCTTAAAGAAACACTAATAATGTGTTAAGGAACCACGGAGGTTGGTGTCGACAACGTGGTAGGAGTATGAGGCTCTAATGAAACCAGTTGCCAGACACGACTATAGTTGTCGAGCTTGAGACGGTGTAGGTTGAGCCTAGGTCGTGATACCTAGTTGTTCGGGTCACCGAGCTCGTGACGGTGTAGGCTGAGCCTAGGTTATTGAACCTAGTTGTACGGGTCACCAATGGTGTAGGTTAAGCCTAGGTCGTTGTACCTAATTGTTCGGGACTCTAATGGGGCGTCAGACAAAGACGTATCCCCGTGCATATATGAAAAAGAAATTGAGACCAGTTGGCCAGGGTGGTGGTATCCCGCAGGAGGAATTTCACTACGGTAGTGCAGGGAGGTAGGGGAAATGATGTCTTCACCTACTGCTTGTGTGTCTGATTACCCCTAATCAAGGTAACATCAATAAAGAAAAGTGGAAATGTTAAATGAAAAGAAATGTGGCTTGACCAAGATTGGACTCATGAATGGTCCTAAAATCCTAGAAAGAAATAATGATAATGTTTTAACCAGTTACCAGCCAGTATTTATGATTTTGTTTTGAGCCCGAGAGGCATTGTGTTTTAGGCTAGATATGGTCAGAAATGTGAATTTGAAAGTGTGATTTTGGGAAGAAATCCAAAGTATTGGAAAAGGCATGTTTTGGAAAATGATTTCCAAATATTTTAAAAGAAAATGCAAAATATAAGTTTCTGAAAAAGAATGTGATTTGGAATAAATTTCCAAATGTTTTGAGAGGAAAAGGAAGATGAGTTTTGAAAAGAGTATGGATTTGGTTCAAGCTCCCAAGTAATTCAAATGAAAAGAAAAGGGTGTTTCAAAACTGGATTTTCAAAAGAAAACCAACTTTGAAAATTAAAAAGTTGAGTTTTATAGTTTTCCAGAGATTTCTGTGGTTTGTGTGTTTGGGGCGTATACTGGGTGACTTAGATGTCACTCATGCGTGCTTGTTTAGTTTTCAGGTGCAGTTTGGTGCAGTTGAGTTCCAATGTAGGAGTCGAAGCTTCTAGCCGCACATTGACATCCTGAAGGTGAGCCTTAGTTGCAGTTATTTAATTTTACTGTAATTAGTGTAATTATGCTTTTGATACTGTGATCTAGTAGCATGTCAGGGATCGGGGCGTTACAGACAAGGATGCACACAGGCTGAAACCAATCTAATTCATACAAGAAAGGCCTAGTTACGTAGGAATGACAAGGAGCTTACTTGTGACGAAATGAGTTTGTCCCCCTCGATTGTGCTTAGGGCTTGCAGCATCCGTCCTCTAAACTGTGGTTACTGTTGGATGCGATGGAGGCATGGACGAGCTCAGTTGGGCTATGCAAAGGCAAAGAGATAGGGCTGCCAAGAAAGTCTCTTAAAGTGTTGGAGTGGCCTCTTAAAGGTGGTGGAAATGAAAAGCCAAGGAGTCCAAAAGCCTTGGAAACTAAGGGTCTTCATGTAGAACTGATAAGAAAATACAAATTGGGGTGAGGATACAAGAGTCATTGCATGTATAAAGGTATGCGACGTGGCTAAGTTGGAAAGACGAGCAGTCAGATGCTCCGTAAACAGGACAGTGTGTCATGTTGGTGCGCCATCAAGGTACGCCTCCATGGTACTCCAACATGGTGCGCTTAGTATAAGTCTGAATTTGAATTTGATTAATTAGACCATACAATGGGCTAGTGGGTTGGTGTTTGGGGTTTGGCTTATGATTTTGGATAAGTTTTAATAGGTTTTGAGTGCTTCGAATTAGGATGAAATCCATTACGTCCAGAGCAAGTCCTTCTAAAAGATCTACCTACAAGTAACTTTAAAATCGGAATGTCTACAGACGATATCATCGTACTTGATTTGGAGGTTATTCTTCTACCTACCTAGCTATCCAAGCAAGTTGAGCAAGTTGAGAGAGCATGATGTGCATTTTGAGTACGTCGAGTTAATATTTTTGAGTATTTGCACCTTCTTCTATTTAGTGTTTGGGTTATTGAGTCAAGATCTAATATCCCTATTAATAAATAAATCAATAAGATAAAAGTACACTATTAAAGGGAGATTATCGTGCTTTCAAAAAAAAAGATTTGACAAGGACATATCTCTATTATTTTATTTTATTTTCTTGTTTTTTTAATCTTTTCCTCTACATCACAATTATTATTATCTTCTTCTTCATCTTCATGGATTTAAGATTGAAGCTTCTTTGTTCAAAAAATTTAACATACAATTAATTATATATTTTTGAGTAATTTATGTTTCAATTGTTATTATAATATTAAGATTTTTATTTTAATTATTTAAAATTATCGATTTTTTTATTTCCTTTTTCTTTTCCTATGCATTACGCGGTTTTGTACTGGTAAGTAACTAATAATAAGGGGATGTCAATTTCACATGATGAAAGGGAAAGGACAACTAGATTTCGAAGGGATTAGAGAGAAAAAGATTCCACGGATTATTACCTTTTGAGTTCAAGAAAGTATTTATGCATAAATAGAAAGTAAGGAAAAATATCGCTAACATATCTAAGCAACTTCATAACATGTTGATCGTATTTTGTCCAAACCATGCGCGGTACACACAAAGAAGTTTAAAAAATGGATGTCACTTCTGAAACTGGTTTTAATACGCTCCAATACCGCAGTTAATCATAATTCACAAAATTCGTGTGCGGTTTTCGTTCGGGCAGTACTTCTAAGACCCACCAAGTTGTCTATTGCCACTGCCAAAATATCACTCTAACAATAATAATGCAAGTAACAGAATCCACCCGATTCTTTGACACATATATACTGTACATACAATTGATCACTGCACATCGATCCTAAAAGTACAGGATCTCCCTTGTAACAAAATTGAGACTACCACTTCTCTCTATATGGGTCCCAACAAAATTTTAAAAAAAATAAAAAATATATGTATATATATATTGCCTGTGACATGTGCTTGACAGCCATATTTGAGGATTTCGGATGTTGGTCATGGATTAATTAGAAAGCAATAGCCTCGCAATGTCACCCATCGAGGCATTTCTGACCAGCCCTTGCATATGCAGACACTGTACAAAAAGGCATCGAAACGATCAAAACAGCCTTCGCTCGATTTGTTTATGGAGGCCCCTTCTCGCAATGTCACATGAGACATGTGCGTGGCACCCTCAGCATGTGCTGCCAAAGAATGTCGACGATGGTTGTCTACTTGTATGACTTGTGGTAATGAAACCCAATATTACTTAGAGGTACCTGCAAAAGTAAATGTCCACATTCATTAGTCAAGAGATTAGGTACGCATACATTATTGAATATTTCTGTATATACATGAGTGTCTGTAGATACATTGACTTTATACAGTAGTTAGGCAACGTCTTCCAAATTTACAATCAACTTGAGGAATTTGGAACACTGAAAGCTCTGCACGTTCTGAGTATGACTTGGCATGTGTCTATAGTTTGTGAATAAAGAAATTGGTGGCGTAAGAGAAGTTCTGCACGGAGAAGAACATGGCCAGAATATATATATATATATATACATATAGCTTTGACCTTCCAGATGAGAGCAACTTCATTACATTTCTTTGGGGATGAAACATTGCATGCTTATTGTTTGACATTCCAAGGAACATCTCTTTTATTAGATCCTAAGTACTGAACTGTTTACATCGGTGTTTCGATTTCGTGTTGTGGAAATTCATTGCTTATTTTCGAAGCATGTATGTTGTATATTTCGTTTTATTGAATCTTATATATTTATTTATTTCCTTGAATAATATCATGGTAACTTGGAAGACCAAAAGAAAATGTCTCTTTCAGACCATGTGACAGCCAGAGAAATGTTAAATTGAAGCTTGAGAATGCTGTTTCTTCAATTAGGAATTTGAATTTGCCATTTCGATATATTTATTTTAACAATAAATCCGGCCCATTTCTAGTTTTACTTCTGAGAACATTCTCTTTCTTTTCCCTTCATGTGAAGGATTAGATTAAATTTGCCAATATGTTTACGGATTACAACATCTCATAATTGAAAATATGCATAAGCTTAAATCTATACCTACTTTTCTCCTTCGTCCACATGTAGATTGTAAGGTTTTTTTTTTATACTAATAAATAAATAATACATTCGCTTTTTTACAAGTCTACAATTAAAAACGACTCTTAGGATATGTATTGAATGAAACATTTCTAGTAATCCAATCTAGCAAATAACAAAAGCCTAGGTAAATTTTTCACATAATCGACTTTTTTTTTTTACTCTCATTTTGGCCTGAAGTCACATCTCATGTTCCAGCTTTTCCATGAAATTTTCTTTCCCTTAACTCTTCTTGATAGCCAATTCCATTACAACGAAACCAAGTTGTTTTGTTCTAGTAAAATAACCATGAGCTAGATGTTTTGATTATGTTTATTGGACCAACAAAAGCATCAACTACATAAACTTCTCAGTTATTAATTTCCAATCCTTCAAAAAAAAAAAAAAGGTAAAAAAAGTTAATTTCAAAAGCGTCCGCTACTTACCGCTTCGAGGTCAATCCGGTAGACAAGCAATTTCCTCCGCTCACGGCAGCTCGTCTTGTACGCCACCAAGACGTGCGCCGCCGCCAGCAACGTCGACGTCACCATCAAGGCCTCCATGCCGGACCCCTCCGCCCCGGTGCGCCACCGGAAGAGCCCGCCGGAGACAACAAAGGCCTTCGCCGCCACATAAGCGGTCGACACCATGGAGCAAAACAACGCCACTCCTAGATACGGCCCCCTCGACCTCCCCGGCACGTCGCACACGCCATAAACACCTGTATGATCACCACCATCGCCAACGAATCCAAAAGCTTTAGGAAGAACTCACACGTCTATAATTCAATATATATGGAAGCTCTCAAATTAACAAGTAATGGTTACGAACAATTCTTACATAGGATGAGGAGGGAACGGGCGACGGAGACGAGAGGAACGTCGACGACGGACGTGCTGAAGTCGAAACCCCGGAGGTTCACGGCTACGCTGCGTAAGGAGAGAGGGGCGGAGGAGTAGGCGTTGAGGACAGCGGTCGGGAGGACGATATCGAGGATCGCGACGAGAAGAGGAGGGGCGGAGAAGAGGAGGAGCGAGCCGACCATCGAGAAGAGGAAGAAGATCGTCTTCACCGCCCTCCACGCCCGCCTCCATGCCGCCGGTGGCGATGATGCGGTGGCTTTCTTCTCCATGAGGATTGGTTAGTTTGCGAAGTCTAGCTTGGGTGGTGGTGCAGATTTTGGGTGGGAAGGGAGATAAATGATCAAGAGATGTTGATCTTGATTGACTAAGAACGGCAGGTGGCGTGACCAGTGACGACGTCCAACGGAGACAACTGCTCGCCTTGGGAGATTGGTCAATGGTCATAACATCATGGGAGAGTGGGAAGAAGCATCCAAGACTTGCCAATCTCTAAGCTGCGTGGCATGGCATTGTTTTGAGTTTGACATTTTAGGCGTACGTAGGTAATTTTTTATTTTACGTAAAGACATAAAGAAGAATAAATAACCGATATACTTATTAGTTATCTATAAATACATAATGAAATTTTCATTTAAATTAAATAACTATTGATTCTTAATTTAAAGGTTTTAACATTCAAAATATTTTGTTAAATTCTAACCGTTAAATTTTAGATTAAAAATTAATAGTGAATATAATTCAAATTAGGATGAAACCTTAACACATAGTAGATTATATTATAGATTAATTAATTATATAATTAGATTTTATTTTAAAAAACAGAAAACTAAAATAAATGAGGTATCTACACAAACCATTTCTTGATAATAATATATGTTGTGATGTAATTTTTCCAACGTACTCATTCCAATAATGGAAGAATTAACTTATTTAGCTGAAGTTATTCCAATTTCCTCGTCATTTGATCATACTTTCAACCAAACCAAAATATGTAGGTGGTTACAGTAGTTAATCTTCCACTCATTTTTAGATTTTTATCCTGCATCCAAGAAAAAAGTATATATTGTTGTGTGCAACTAGAACAATCCTGTCTCTCCTATTTAATCTTATCCTTTGTTGGTCATTGATCTTTCTTTCTTTTTTGATAGTCTTGGGAATTGATCTAGAAGCTAGAGATGCCTTATATCCCAACCACTCCGTGTGATGTGACCCCCTGAGTTGCCGCTGCTGTGGATTTCGCGTTCTTCCAGTTTCGTCTCCGTTTCCGATCACATGGGAACACGAATAGATTCCACTGTTCCATTCGACAAGTCAAATCGTTCAAAAACCATGCATGACCACAAAGTCAGATGGGGAAGTCACTTTCTAGATGGACGGACGATAGCGAGTCAAAGTTACGAGGCTTGAACAAAGCTCTTTCAAAAAATTTATACTAGTCGGAAGATTAGCAGCCATGAGGCATGAATGAAACCTTGCGGTGACCATGTCACGTGAGAAAGAAATTTCATATGTTGCGCAACGTTTAGCTTGGATTTTGTGGAAGATCTCGTGAATCTTTTTGTTGTTTGTGTCCGGAGTAGGGGCAAATGGGGTAAATACCAAGTAAATCTATTTAAATTTGAAATTTTTTATTCACATCAAAATTCATCTATATTTGGATATTAATTTTGACATCTATATTCGAATCCATCAAATAAATTCATATTTGGATATTATCTATATCCGTCTAAAGAGAAAAGGAAGTTTAAGGACGAAGAGGGAAAGAAGTTTTGATGAATGACGAGGAGAGCGAGGAGAGAAAAAAGGATTGTGAAACTTACCAAATTACTAACCATGAGGACTTCCTTATATCTGTTAGTTGCTAGTGAGGAGTGGAGAAGGAGAATGAGAAGGAGTCGTCGCTTAACGAGGGAGGGAGAAGTGGTGTTCGATGAGGAGCAAAAGAAGAGGGAGACGTCGTCATCATTTGAAGTGGAGTGGAGGAGGAAGAAGTGTGGTTGTCATTCAACGAGGAGTGCAAGAGGAGGAAGAAGTGACGACTACCCCTAAGTTTTGTGATGACAGCTAGGAGTAAGAATGAAACGAGAAAGAAAAGTAGGGTTTTGAGTTAGGTACTTAAGTTTTGGCCTTTGGGGTCTATTTCACATGAATAAATGATTAAATAAATAATTAGCTTAATTAACCATATGTTATATACTTATGTAATCATGCCGATGATGACTCATGTGAGGCACAAGAAGGCTAAATGCACGAAAACTAGCAGAGTCACAGGAAAGACTCATGGTGAAAGGCTGAAAAGATGCAAAAGGAAGTCACCACCTAATTTACTTTAAACAGGAAACAAGGAAAGTTGTATGAAATGCAAATGTAATGCTCTATGCCTAAAAGATGCGACACTTTAGTCAATGCGAGTTAGAGAGAATGGACAAGAATTTCTATGACGTGTGGGGAAGGTGTTAGGCACCCCCACACGTCCGAAAAAATCGGTCTTTCTGGAGTTATCGCTCGCATGGGTGCCTTATGCATGTATGCTCGCCTATGTCTACAATGTATGCTTAATTGTGCCTAACATGCATGCTCGATACTATGTCAAATATGAATATGGGTGGAAATGCATGTAGCCTAATCCTCAGTAATAATATATTGATTTTGGATGAGAGCATAATGACACTGGTATGATCCATGAGGGACATACACGGGGCAATCATATATGGTCAAAGAAACATGATATACCTTACATCATAGTTCTATATGTATGCCAATAAAATGCTAATGCATGCTTATATGTTATGCTAAATGATAGGCAAATGCTTTAATGCCATGCAAAACAGGTGGTGGACATGACCCATTGCTCAACCACACTACTCAGACTCTGAATTGTACGCTAACACAAAGTAATCACACCGACATAGCCAAAAAGGGCAACTGATTCATAAAAGAACATGTAGTAAGCATCATTGCTTTGCTAAGTGTAAAACTAATGCTAACAAGGATGCATGGCGATGGAAACTATGCAAACATGATCATGGTATATCTAGGAACAAACACTAGGAAAATCAGAGCCTAATGCAATCGAGAGAGCATGCAAATCAGGGTACGAAAACCACTATTTGTACTCTAAAGCCAGGTTGATGCGCTAGGAAGGTGAGCTAGCCTGGTGCACCAACCTGATGCTCCAATAAGGTGCACCAGGTTGGTGCTCTTCCCTGGTGCGCAAGCTGGTGCACCTTAGTTACTTTGTTTCAACTTGCAAGTTTTATCGTGATACTAGACTAAATGCATGCATTTCTATGTGCTTGTGGATGTTGGGTGAGCTTGCATGGGTGCCATGGGTCATGCTTGTGCAATGAAACTGACCTTGACTTGGCTCCTCCTTTCTCCCCACCTTGATGGTCGAAGAATGGGTTCTCTGGCAATCGATGGCTGGAAACCACTACCATGAGCTCCAGCAAGCCATTCCAGCACTTCCAGTGGATTGATGAGGCAAGGAGGATGGCGTGGATGCTATATTTGTGGATGAATGTAGTGTAATATGAAAAATGTAGATAAATGCATGAATGGCAATAAACATACTTGATGTAGGAAAAACTCTATGCCTTGTAACATGCTAACTAAACATAGATAAACCAAGGCAACATGAAGGGAAATAATGTACTGTCATGCACAATTGAGAAAGAGGCTTACGTACGGACGTATGTAGGTTGTCCTCTTGGCTAGCGACTCTATCCAGGCTGGCTACAGTTGGTAGCACCAAAAGTGGGTGGTGGAAGGTGGTTGTGGTGCGAGAGGTGCTCAGGAAAGGAGGCAGTGGGCACTTGTGCGTGTGGTGTTATGGCATGGCTAGCAAAAGGGGCTATTGGATGGTCGGAAAAGGGCTGCACAGTAAGTGGGTAGGCACTACCGGTGGGCCAATTCCTGGGTGCTCTAGTGGTGGTTGATGTTGGCTTGAGAAGAAGAGGAAGAAGGGGCTCGTTCTTTGGTCTCCATGCTCTAGCCAAAAGGAAGGAGAAGAACCCAGAATTCTATGCTTTGGCTCCTTAAAAGGCTTGGAATATGAAGAGTCTTGGAAACCAAGAGACTCCAAGTAGGATTGATAGGGGATATGAATCTATGTTGGAGGCATAAAGGGTAGCTCACAATTAGTGGTAAAAAAAGTGGCAGAGGTGGGTAAATGAACAGTTTGAGCGTTTGAAAACAGGGCAATGCGCCACCATGGTGCGCCTGGAATGTGCACCCAACACAGTACCAGACTGATTTCTTGGATTACGGGCCTATTTTGGTGGATTGGTTTAGGCTTGGAGTAGGTGTAAGGCTTTGGGATAGCTTGGGGGTGTGAAATGGGCTCTGATTTGGGTTGTGCCTCATTACCACTAGAGCAAATTCCACCAGATAAGTCCATTTGCGAGCAACTACCAAAGTAGGGTATCTACAGATGCCCCACCCTGAGCAATGTTGAGGGGAAGCCAAAACTGATGCTCAGGGTTGAGAAAAGACACACCGCTTGGAGCCAATTGAGAGGTGGTGTTTGCTAATGGTGTGAGTCACTTATCACCAAAAGTCATGGCTCGTTGTCGTGATGCAAAATGCAAATGCAAAAAATGATGCCAAAACAAATGCAAATGTTATTGCAAACGCGATGTTAAAATGCCAATACAAATGTGTAACCATGCCGACGGCGGTGGCCCACACAGGTAGGTGATGTGTGTGCCAAAGGAGCGGCAAAGCCACGGTAAAAAGAAAGGGGGAAAAAGCAAAATGCAGGAGTCGCCACCTAGTCTATTATGGAAGACGAGGAAAACCATAAACACATGAAGAATCATGCAAACAAAATAAAAGGGGGGCTGCATAAACCAGAAATGCGAGTAAGGATCCCTGTTACGTGCGAGGAATGTGTTAGGCACCCCGCACACCCAACGAATCGATCTTCTAATGATTTCTCTTTTGCAAATGGAATATTGGCTTTTCAGCCTCTTGCTATACGCGCCGAGGGCGATATGCCATGCTATGCTTAGTGCCTTATGTTAGTAGGTGCATGATGTGTAGGGGGTGTGTCTTAATGCTCAGGAGTATCACTCTTTATTTTGGGTCAGGTGCGTAATGCAAAGATATTACATAAACATAATCAAAATTGTATCATTTTGAGTGATTTCTCATCATTGCTTACTATATGCCTAAATGCAAGCCAAGATGCAAGAAAACTACTGAAAAC
>JAMKQA010018089.1:0-14303 GCA_024699735.1 Posidonia australis
CTTTCAATGCCGCATCTGTAGGAGGGAGAGACCCGAGCATATTGGGGCAGTTCACTATACTCAAAGAAGAAAGACAAGTAAGGCCTTCGAACCCTGACCCAAGTGTTAGACCAGAGCAATCTTGGACTCTCAATGTTGCAAGTCCTTTCAATGCCGCATTAAGAGGGAGAGGCCCAACTAGATTGGGGCAGTCGTTGATTGACAAATCCTTCAGAAGGTTCAGGTTTTCCAGATGCGTGGAGCGCAACGCGTGCCCAAAGTCCCCACAGGATTCAAGGGTCAGCCTTGTGAGTGTTGGAGGCAAGAATATAAAACCAGGTGGCAACAGCATTGGACAATCAATTAATGTGAATTCTGACAGGGCAGGAGGGATCTGGAATGGTATCTCCCTCAGTTTTGGGCATCTCCTTATTTCAAGAGTGCGCAGATGTGGGAATAATTTTGCCCCATTCCTCACTTTCTCCCATGTCTCCCACATAAGCATATCTACGAAAGACAGAACCTCCAAGGATGGGAATCCATTCACCTCTCCCTCTTTTCCAAAAAAGTCAGGACCAACATGTTTCACCCCATGCAGTCCAATTTCTAGAGACTTGAGATGACGAAGTCCTCCAAGAGGAGGCAGAACCTCCCACTTTACGCAACCACGCAAAGAAAGATTTCCAATATATGGGACAAATATATCATCTTTCATCCAGCTTGGACTTCTGACACCATCATAATTAACTATTTTCAAAACTCTAGTTCTCCTTGGAGGCTGCAAGCCATCGAGTATCTTTTCGTCATTATTGCTTGACGAAAAGCCATCACCACCTCTTCTGGTCCACACTAACTCCAACTCACGCAGGTACTGTTTGGAAGTCAAGCTAGCTCCGATTGCGTCTTCCTTGCTTGCGACGTTCTCAAGACCCTCGATTTTCAATTCTCGAAGCTGCTTCATGCCCTCCAACCCTTTTATGTTACCATCGATCTTATCTGAGACTTTGCAATTCAATTCCTGAAGCATGCAATTCGATCTTATCTGATACCCATTATACGCTCCAATATCCACGTGCGGTAGCATTAAGCTGATAGCAGTACCATTAACATAATGAAACCGCCAAAACCCATAGCAGTGTCTCAAGTTGAGAAGCTTGCTGATTTCAGTACCCTTAAAATATTGAAAATCCTGATCACACCGTAGTACTTGTAGATTGTAGAGACTGAAAATGGATTCAGGAAGCCTACTGATAATTGTTTTAGCAACATTCAAGTATCGGAGATGCTTCAATTGGTTAATACAGCTTGGAAGATCCTTCATTATACAGCAACTCATATCTAATAAACGTAATTGTTTTGCTTTCAAATATATATCTTCAAAAGCACAATCCGAAGGGGGCCGATGTCTAGCTATTCCGCCCATTTTTTCACTGAAAAAGAAGAGAAGGGTGCGCATATTTGTTAAGCTTTGTAATTCCTTCACCTTAGACAATGCCACACTATCACAAAATATACATAGATGACGAATAGACCTGCTCTTAATGATTTTCTCTAGGTCATCATCATCTTCCACACAATGATATTCATCTTTGGAAATCATCTGTGCCAAGTCATGTATCAGATCATGCATCACAAAGAAATCATTACTACTTGTTCGGCCTGGGCGAGATTGAAACATAGACCTGCTCAACAAACCATCCACATACTCAGACCCTGTATCCTCCAATAACATATTTTCTTGAGGCTGAATATAATCATGTGCAATCCACATTTCAACCAATTGTTTTCTGTCAAAAACAAAATCTTTTGGGAACAAGGAGCAAAACGCAAAACATGGTTTCACATATTCTGGTAGATGCTCATAACTCAATCTTAAAGCAGGCATTATATCACTATTCTCTTGTGGTAACCGCCGCCATATTTCATTTTCGAGGATGTCCCCCCAATGTTCACTGCTGATATTCGAACTTAATAGCCGTCCAACTGTCTTCGCAGCTAATGGAGAACCTTTCAGCTTCTTAGCAATTTGTCTACCGATCTCTTCTAGATTTTGATGCCTGCCTGAGTCTGATCCAGCAAATGCAAATCTTTCAAACAAAGCCCAGAAATGTTCATCTGGCAATCCTTCCAATAGAACTGGTTGGACTGGTTTTGTCGCAGACTTTGTCGCAGACATTATCGCAGCAACCCTATTGCTCCTGGTGGTTACCAAAATTTTGCTCCCCTTTTCTCCAGATATGAAAGGCTTTTTGAGATAATCCCATTTCCCGTTTTCCTCATTCCATACATCATCTAACACCAGCAAGAACCTTTTCCCAGTCAATTTATCCTTAAGTCTGTTCTGAAGCACATCCAGATTCACGCAGTCACATTGCTCGGAAGTGGCAGATTCTAGGATTTTAGAAGTGAGCCTTATCGTATCGAAGTCATCAGAGACACAGACCCACATCATCAACTGAAAATGTTTCTTAATAACTTCATCATTAAAGACAAGCTGAGCCAGAGTAGTCTTACCAACCCCTCCGATTCCAATCATGGGAACGACTTGAAAAACAGCTTCAGGTGCAGACTGGAGCAAGTTGATCACACGATCTTTCACAACGTCTCTGCCCATCACAGGTTCATCATCAAGCAAGGAACTTGTCTCTCTGCTTGCTGTACCGAACTGAAGTGGCCTCATACTAGTGGATAATTCCTCCAACTGATAATCACCAGCCAAAGCCAAAATATTATCCAACCTCTTCTGTAACACACGAATCTTGGGAGCACCCACAAGAACAGAGCAACTGCATTCCTTCAAGTAATTTATTTTGAAAACTTTAGAAAATGCGTTCACCTGATCGTGATCCTCCTCCACCTTTCGCCTGAGCTGCTCATATTGAAGCTCGTCAAGCACATCATCCGCATCATAAGCAGCATCTCTGAGGTCCTCAATCCATTCCTTCAAGTAGTTCTCGGGATTTATTTCCACCCGGCTCTCCGCATCAGCTAGCAAGCTCTTGATCTTCCGGAGGGTCATATCGAGCTTGCGGAAATCATCCTTCAAGCCAAAGCTGGCTCCCAGCTTTTCGATTGCGTGGGAACCAACTTTGTCAAACAACACGTCAAGGAAAGCACCGAGCACAGATCCTCCAAGTTGCAGGGCAGCCATTTGGAAGGCCAAACACCCAACAACAACAACAACAACACACAAACACACACTGAGAGAAAACTCTTTTTTGTTGCAGTGAGGAAGATGGCACGAGTGAAGTGCAGCAATGTGGGACTCCAAACCTCATCGTGAGGCACTGTCTTCCTCACTGGGTCTGTTTTGGTAGGTAATGGTATGATGCACCAAGAGCAAAACTTACACAAATCGTGGTACACTAACATTGTACTGGCATAATGTGAATTAGCAGCAAGCATGGCTGTCACATGACATGGCTGTCCTGGTTTTCGACATTAGCAGGCCATGTGCTCACCCTCGTCATTGACAGAATGACAGGAATACACCAATCATCGAAGATTTAAGGGTAAATTAGAATTTGTTTTCTTCAGTAGATTGTATCTCTAAATCAAGTTTTTGATATTCGAATATAATATTCTTTAATGGAGTCACTTGAACTTACATTCCGTGCAACCGAAATTTAAGAAATTCAGTACTTATATACATTTTGAAAAGTAGATCTCATTTTTAACATCTGATGGTAGACAAACTATTTTATAGACGAAGTGATGTAAAGGTTCTTTTTCTTTACCTGGTAAACATATTTCAGATAATTGAGCAAACGGAAAGAAAGTGAACGAGAACAAAAGCAAAGGAGCAGGCTAACATTATATCATAGATATAAAATAGCTAACAGAGTTTTGAACAGATTTTTCACTCTAAACCTTTATGTATTTCTACAACCACTGATACAAAATATTACCACTTAAAGTAGTGTTAGATTTTCTTGAAGAGCCAGCAATGGCCATGTGCCCACCATCCTAATTGACAGGAACGTGGAGCAGCCTCTTAATGCCTTCATTTTCTTCTTGCTTTCAGTGGACCACAACATCCGATTAGAATTCTTAGGTGATGGATCCTACAATTGCTTCTTCTCCGTTAGTCATCGCTCAACCTCGTACACTCACTGACGACCTGCTGTGTCAAACAAACTAGTCAAAGGATGAATTGATGACCACCAGTAATGATGCTACTAAATTCATACCACCTTTTACACTTTCTGCTTCTAATGTTGCCGACGACGTGGCAACCGTCCTGTAGCCAACAATGCAATTCAGAATTCAGAAAGCACCCTTGTTGGCTTGAGGCCTAGCTTTCTCAATGGATTAATGAGCTATCGATGTGAAACTACAATAGAAAATTCCTTTTTTCAAATGAAAATACAATTGTGATTGACAAAAAATTTCTATTCACGAACTAGATTCTATGTAGCCGAGATTTCGAAAATTCAATACACGTATACATTCTAAAAAGTAGATTTCATTTTTAATATTTGACGGGAGACTGGCTATTTTAATATTTTAGAGACCGGGTGATCCAAGGATTCTTCTATTTTACTTTGGTAAAGATATTTCAGATCATTGAGCAAACGGAAAGAAAGTAAACTAGAACAAAAGAATATAGCCTTCGTGTATTTTTACAACCACCAGTACAAAATGACCCGAGAGCAACGTGAGGCATTTGTCTTCCTAAGTGGGTGTGTTCGGATAGGTAGCGGTATGATGCACCGAGGGCAAAACTTACACAAATCGTGGTACTCTGGCAACATTAATAGAGCCATAGTGTTCACTTTTGTCTTCATTCAACTTTTTCTAAATGGTCTGCCGACAATGCCTGCCATAGTCTCGTGGGTATCCTCGTTTCCAACATTAATAGAGCCATGTGCCGGTATCGTTGCTGTCACTGCCATAACAATAATGTATTACTATTTCTTTTTGTCAGTACTCTAACTCCCATTTTTTTTCAGTAGATCGGATCTCTAAATCAAGTTTTTGGACAAGTATCATAAACAGTGCACGTAAGAATCTTTTGAAACTCTAAATTTGGTTGATCTTCGAATATAATTATCTTCAATGGAGTCACATGAACTAGATTCTGTGCAGCTGAGATTTAAGAAATTTAGTACTTATATATTTTTTGAAAAGTAGATCTCATTTTTAACAATAGACAAACTATTTTATAAACTGAGTGATCAAGGGATCTTTTTCTTTACCTGGTAAACATATTTGAGATAATTGAGCAAACGGAAAGAAAGTGAATGAGAACAAAAGCAAAGGAGCAGGCTAACATTATATTTTATTTATAAATAGCTAACACAGTTTTGAATAGATTTTTCACTTTAAACATTTATGTATTTCTACAACCACAATACAATATACTGGCTCTTAAGGCCCACACAGTAAAACTTAAACTGGTGTTGGATTTTCTGGAGGTACCAGGCGACCAGCAATAGCCATGTGCTCGCCATCCTAATTGACGGCAATGTGCAGCAGCCCCAGTCAATAAAGAATTAAAATGGTGACAGATTATTTAAGGGGCCATCAATCGTCATGTGTCTGCTATACTGAATGACAAAAATATGACGTACCGTCAGTCCAAAAAGAATTAAATTAGATCATTGAAAAAGGTGCCACACCGATCCAAAAACAATTAAACTAATCATTAAAAAAAGAGCCGCATGGGTCCCAAATGAATTAAATTACATCATAAACAATGAACCGGAGACTTCAGGCATGACCAAGCTATCACCTAAGAATAAACAAGTTTGCAAAAATTTAAAAAAAACAACAACAAAACTAAGGTTAATGTTGGACTCCTCAGGCTGTTTTCATGTCATCTGATGAATGCGTTCTTCTGTTCCCACAACCGTCGGTTCTGGATGGTGAAGTTTTATCTCACACTATATGCTGACATGTCCTGAATTATACATGCTAAAATCAAATGACACAGAAGATGAAAGAAGTGTGATAGTTAACATGTTAATTTAGATCAAAAAGTTCAAGACTACCATATTTCATAGGATGGGAATAGAGCTTTACAAGTTTAATGCCTCCATTTTCTTCTTGATTTCACTGAACCATTAACACCGGATCAGAATTCTTGGATAATGAATCTGAAATGCTTCTTTTCCCTAAGCCACTGCTCAGTCTTGCTACACTCACTGATAACCTGCAGTCAAACAAACTAGTCAGTGGATGAATCGATGACCAGCAGCAATGATGCGAAGCATACACCAAATTCATATTGTCATTACCTTATCTGCTTCAGATGTTTGTTTTTTTTTTTTTTATAAACGGTAATCTATTAATATTAATTCTTTTGATTATGCCACCATAATCAAGGACAAAAGTAATTTTCAACAGTCAAATATTACACTTCGAGCGAAACCTATAGTTCCAACATCAAAAAAGGTTTAAGATCGACAGTAAAGCAATTTTGACAAGGACAAAATGAAAAAGTATTTAACCGACTAACAGCATGTTAATCATTACATGGGATTGTCCTTCACGAGAGTAGACGGTGATACATTATTTTCCCACCCCTACTGGACATGTGTTGGAGCCAGTGGGGTTTGCTCTATCTCTCTATTCTACAGGAATATTGAAACCGATTGTAGGATTTCATCTTTTTCAAATCCTGTATCCAGATATTCTATCCAACAGTGAATCAAGGAAATGATGTCATTTATAATCATACTTGCATTTCTATTATTTCTCCTGAAAATCCTATTATTTCTTTCCTTCCAAACAGACCATAAAAAAAATTGAGCGAAAGTATAAGAACCTTTTAAGGAGATTTAAAATTTTAGAGCAGGAGAAATGAAAAATAAATCTTCTATTGAAAGTATAGCAGGATACAGGGAACCAACAGTAAAACATTCCAAATTGAATAAACAAACGGACAATATATGAAGAAATGGTTGACAGTTTCTCTATTCTTATTGCAAAAAATACATAAATCAAAACCATTCCATCCCCTTTTACATAGATTATCTTTAGTCAAAATTATATTACAAATAACCAACCACGAAAAGAATTTGATTTTGACTGACACCCAGCAATTCCAGATTTCTCTCAGATATTTAAATTTGAATCCACCATCATTTAACATAGCATAACAAGTTTTAATAGTAAATTTTTTACGAGTAGGCTTCCAAATTAGTGTGTCCTCTTCCTCTGTTAGCCAGGTGTTGTTGAATATTTCTGTTAGCCTTTCTAATTGAGCTTGTGAGGATTCAGATTCAGCTTGTGTCAAGGGATTGGAAAATAATCTATTAAAGCCTGCTCTAATAATCTCTATAACCTTTGTAACTGAAGCTTGCTTAAATTTTGCCATTCTATATATATCAGGTAAGACATCTTTTACTTTTTCACCATTCCACCATCTATTTTCCCAAAAAACAGTATTTCTTACTTTTTAAACTTGAAATGAGGTAAAACCAATTATAATGTCAAAACAATTTTTAATTTCTAATCATAATGGTGAAGACCTGTCATTGGAGACATTAAGGAGAGCACCCGGCCCTTTCCTAGCAAAATATCTAACTCTAACTATGTCTTTCCATTTTAAAGAGTAGGAGCTAGACAGAAGTTGCCAAAGTAGTTTACATTTCAGAGCCATATTGAAGTGTCTTAAATTGATGATACCCCAACCTGTTTGGGCTTTTGATCAACAAAGAGACGCCCATTTAACTAAATGACAGGCAGTACTGGAAAATAAGGAATTCCATAAAAATCTACTTCTGATTTTATCAATAGCTTTCTCTACCCTAGTTGGTAGATGTAATACTGAAAGATAGTATGTCAGGATGACAGATAATACTGCATTCACCAAGGTAAGTCTTTCCCCTAATGATAGGTAGTTTGCCTTCCAAAAAGATAGTTTTTTAGAAATTTTCTCAATTACTGGAGACCAATCTTGGAAATTGGCTTTCCTAAAATGTAAAGGTAAACCCAAATATTTTATAAGAAGTTTCTCTATGCAACACTCCAAAATTTGGGAGGCTCTCTGAATGAAATCTTCAGTTATTCCAACACCAGTAATTGACGATTTATAGAAATTTATTTTCAAACCTGAGCATGATTGAAAACAACACAGTATTCTCTTAATATTTATTATATTTTCCTTTCTAACAGATAAAAATAAAATAGTATCATCTGCATACTGAATATTCAATATGTTGGGACCTCCATTTGGTAATTGGATCCCTGAAATTAAATTACTGTCCAACGCTAGTGCTAACATTCTGTTCAACATGTGTGTGACCACAATAAAAAGAAGAAGGGATAAGAGGTCACCTTGTCTTAGTCCATTAGAGACTTTAAAATATCCCTTAGGGGAGCCATTAACTAGAACAGAGAACCTAACATATGTAATGCACATTTTAATCTAAGTATTCCACTCGTTCCCACAGCCTAAGCCCCTAACAACCTATAATAAGAAGTCACAATTAACAATATCAAAAGCCTTCTCAAAATCCAATTTAAGAATAAGACCCGGTATATCATTCACTTTCATATAATGTACAGTTTCCTACGCAATTAAGAAACAATCACCTATGTATCTTCCAGAGAGGAAGGCACATTGGGAATTATCAATAATATTGTTAAGAATAGGAGTGAATCTCGTTGCTAAAGTCTTTGTAATAATTTTATAGAGACTGTTTACTAAACTAATAGGCTTGAAATCCTTTATCTCTTTAGTACCCTCTTTTTTGGGAATAAGTGAAATAAAGGTTTGATTAATGTGAACCAGATATTCCAGATCAGTGGTGGAATGAAGATTGTTAAAGATATCTAATATGTCAAATTTCATGATGTCCCAGAAGTGCTGAAAGAAATAAAGAGGGAAACCATCTGGACCTGGGGCTTTCTCCCCAGACAATGATCCAACACTTCGATGTATCTCTTCCATTGAGAATGAGTTTTCCAAAATATTTGGATTAAGAATTTTGTTTGACACTAAAGTATCCCAATTCAAAGAAGGTATTGTTCTATTTGACTTATTAAATTGCCAAATGAAGTGCTTCTCTATCTCCTTACATATTAAAGATGGAGAGTGTTCCTGAATACCATTAATATATAGAGAATGAATTGTATTTATTCTTCTCTGATATTTTACCATATTATGAAAGAATTTCGTATTAAGGTCACCTTCTTTAAGTCATTGAATCCTGAATTTTTGTTTCCAGTATGCTTCTTGTTCTTGTAGTAGTGCATAATGTTCAGTCTTGAGGTCTCTCAATTTTTCCCGAAATACTTCTTGATTCTTAAAGGACTCCACCAAAGAATCTATGTATGTTATTTGAGATTCAATTGTATTTATTCTACTTCAGATGTTGCTGACGATGTGACAACTGTCTTGTGACCAACAATGCAATTCAGAAGCACCCTAGTTGCTCGAGGTCTAATTTCCTCTCCTTTGCAGCAATTCTCATTGGGATTAATGAGCCATCGATGTGAAACAAGAGAAGATGTTTGAGGAATCACAGAAAGCTACAATGGAAAGTTCCATTTTTCAAATGTAAATACAAATGTGATTGGCCAAAAAATTCCATTCATAAGCGATATTGACAATAATGGACACCTTATTTCAAAATAGCAACAAGAGACCACTTCCATTTTTTGTGACTTTTTTACCCTTGACCTATGGTAAACATAATACCATGTTATATTGTATACTAAATCACGTCAGACAATACATAATACCATGTCACATTATATATAGAAACATATCATCCAATGCGTGGATCATGTTTGATCTCTTACGAATAAAATCATGTCGTAAAAAAATTAAATCAATGACACAAGAAACTCCTCAACAACACTTCTTTTCTCGACCACCTAGAATCCTCTAGGTCGATCCTAACACCAACACTTCCTCAACAACATGTGTTGAATTGTGATCAACAAAGACCATGATTGTGTAACGACTATTAGTAATGACATCGAAAATCTTGGGAGTATTTTGGATGGGAGTAATAGACATCTATACATGCTTCTTATATATAGAGGGGATCAATGATATTTGAAGAGATATAGAAACAAAAATAGAAATAAACCATCACTGAAAACCTTATCCGTTAAAGTCCTTAATGTTGTTGCTACCACCACTAACGTTGTCGCACCTTCAAGTGATATTAAAGCAACTATGCGCTGTCGTTGCAGAGTCATCCACCGTGTGCTTTAGAAATTACACAAACCCTTCCTCATGATCGTCAATCTCCACAAGTCGCCAACAATTCTGTGTGCAACCAATCCAATCTGTTCATTGTAAACCCCACCCACCCTCCAACTTTCCTCTTTTATTTGGATCGTTGGAGGTTAAGGTTGTTTTTAATTTTATTATTTCATTTAATTATAAGATTAATATAGTGATTATTGCATGCATGTGTAGATTAATCATTAATACAGCAAGTGTATGAATTATTAATCAATAAACAATGAATTATTGTAATCAATTTTGCTAATTATCATTTTAAATAGAAATTATTTTTTACTTGATTTGTAAGTACATGAATCAAATAATTGGAATTTTTGATATTTGTTTTTTTATGCACGAAATTGAAAATTTATTTGTTGCAAGTTAAGATATTATTAGGCAGATTTTAAATTTAAAATATTATATTTTATTATAAATTTACATATATAACTACTAACAAATTGATTACCCTTGAACTGGCAAAGATTGAAAAGTTGAATGGAATGAATTATGAGATGTTGTATAGAAAAATCAAATATGTCCTTATATATAACAATCAATTGTTGAGGTTGGTTGTTTCTCTGGAAATTGATAGTAACGCTACTAATGCGGAAATTAAAAAACAAGAAAATAACAATTTGATAATAAAGAAGCAAAAAGCCTCATGTTGATGTTTATAGATGATAACTTAATAAATTTTTTTGAATTCATATGATACTTCACACAACTTATGAAATGTTTTAGATAAAAAGTATGATAAAACTACTAAAATAAATATCCAACTTCTCTATCAAAGGTATAATTCTTGTAAAATACAAGAGAGACAAAATATCATGGAACATGTTAATAATATAATTGTCATGACTAAAGACTTAACAATAGTTGGTACTCTCATTTCAAAAAAATTGAAAGTGACAACTATTTTTAATAACTTGTCGATAAATTTTAATATGGCTACCACAACTCTTAGGTTTACCACACTTCAACTTTCTAAATTGCTAAGTAAGTTGAGAACCATTCAAGAAATTATGACCAATCAAAAAAGACATAAATTAAATCAAAAAGAAATAAATGCATTTTTACAAAAACTTAAGAAAGACAAAATATACAAAAAGAGGAATGAACAAAATAGATCACAGTTCGAGATAAATTACGTACGTGGAAAAAGGCCACGATAATCTTACCATATGTGTGGCAAAAAAGAAGTATCACGGAGGTAGAGAATTTTAACTTTTCTATTTAAACAACATATTACAAATTTAGGGGTAACTTTCTTTAATCATTCAATTAATTCCTCAAATCATACAATTAACCCACATTCAGAGCAAACATGTGATAGGGGACCAAAATGCCATCTCTCGAAGAAGATTCTTGGCACATAAAAAAGAAGAAAAGTTTATTTGGTGTCTAAGAATATAATGTGAAAGTCTTTAAAGTCGTACTTTTTGATATTTGAGTCTTATTTGACTCAAAGATATTGCTAAATTTAGTAGACATCATGTGATCTTGTACTTGAATATCTTGTGAATTTCTATTACCATGATATATAGTTTCAATGGAGCCTATAAAGGAAAACAAATGTCGTTCAAATAATTTTATTTTACAATATCATGGAAAAGAATATAGTTAAAATAATTAGACATGAATCATTAGAACCTGTGCGACTAAGATCATAATATGCAATGGAGACAGAACAGCCACTTTCTCCAATAGAACTTCTACTTCTCACACTTCTTTTCCCAAGACGACATTTTCTTGTCATTTTATAGTCTCATCTTCTATTTTATTCCTTTCCATTTCACTATATTATTAACTTTTATAAACATTGCTTCTCATACTTTTTTGTGCATCATTACCACTCATCTAGTTACATTATTAAGCAATGACAAGTAGTATGTCATTCATATGTTTCTCTTTATATGACATTTTCATCATTATTATATCGTAACTATTATGTGAAGCATTTGTGAAAGTAACACTATAGAAGTAGAACTATTATTAAAAATTCAATGCTCAAAAAGGTATTGGAAATAAATATAAAAAAACATATGTAAATCAACAAATAATTTATGAATACAATTACCTTAACCGTAATATATGCCCATGGGCTTCAAGGAAAAAAGGATTATTCGGTACAAATATTAGTGGAAAATGAATCACCTGAATTAAAAATAAGGAACATTTGAAATCATTAAGATATGGAATGATGGAATCAACAATATTGTAGGTGAAAAATTAATCACCATCGTATATTTTAAGAGAACCTAAATTAAAAATCATATATCTAAATTTGCCAAACTCATAAATAAGAAGATGCAAACGATATTAAATAATTTACACCTTGCAAATTGAATTCATTAATACAAAAATCATAAGATTTGAACAAAGTTGACCTTAAAATGTGTCTAAGAGGAGTTATTTTCACATAATGAAATTGGACAACAATGAACACCTACAAAAAAAATCAACCAATGATACATTTAAGTTGCCAAAGTTATGAATAAGAAGACATGAATAATATTAAATGGCATATACTTTGAATCAAAAATTTATTGATATTACAACCATAAGGAAAAAGATAGAAGATTTGGGATAGATACATAAATTAATTATAATACAATTTACAAGTAGTTGATATATGCCATTTGACATTAATTAATTATGACTTAGTGTATATATATATAGATGTTTTAGAAGATCAACAATACTGAACACCAACGAAACAAAAATCAACCAACGATATATTTAAGTTCGCAAAAGTTGCGAATAAGAAGATAAAAATAACATTAAATGATGCATACTTTGAAGTAAAAATTCATTGATATTACAACTGTAAGGAAAAAGATATAAGATCTGAGATGGATACATAAATTAATTATAATACAATTTACAAGTAGCTACTACATGTCATTTGACATTAATTAATTATGACGTAGTGTATACGTAGATGTTTCAGAAGATTAACAATCGAGATCAACAATGAAAAAAATGAGAACATAAATGGAATTAAATTGGAAATTAAAGATGCAATTGATATCAATCTTACCACCTATATGAAAAACAACATAAGAAATTGTTGTACATGTAATTATATGAAATTTTTATCAGAGTTTTGAAGATAACAATCAATCTACTAAAATTGGACATAGAATCATCAATGACAACACTAACCAGCTAAGTGATAATGGGCATTTATATCACACATGTTGCAAAAAAAGTAATAGTCAAACAACAAACAACTGTAGCAACCACAACATCAAAATATTTGATTTTGGATGACAAAAATGTAATCATCAAGTAATTTACGCTATAAAAAAGATTACTATGTAGAAATTAATAGATTAATATAAGTTATAAAAAAGATTATAAAAATTATGAAAAAGATTACTTTGTGATCTAGTAGAAAACAAATATAACATAAAAACAAAAGTTACCTTAGAATAACGAGATCCTATGTCTTTGCAAACCAAAGATAGGAAATAAGATCATAAGTTAAATTGAAACTAAACTTAGTTCAAATTGACATAAGTGTAATTATGTAAGTACAATGATAATTGAATATTAAAATAAAAATAAAAATCAAGTATTTTGTAAAGAAATAATATCAAATACTTGGAGTCTACTTTTTAATAAGAATACAAAATACTGAGGAAAAAAAACACCTTCCTAATCAATAAAAGTTTACTGAAACTTCAATTTAATCAACGCCTTCTCAGTCTCATCTTTTGTTTTTCATGTCATCTTTCTTATTTTTAGATACCAAAACAGTAATGAGATGGTACTCAGTTAATTGTCAAATTTTCAAAGCATAAATAAATAAACAATAGTAACGAAAACATTGTATTGACATTTCCTTATTTAGCACAAGAATCAGAGTCCTCATCTGAAAACTTGTCCAAGTACAAATGCATATGCACATTCATTTATATTTGTTAATAAATATCCAACAAGGTTGAAATTAAATGCATACTCTTAAAAGAGGTTTCACTAACTTATACACTCATTCTCTCTTTCTCTCTCCGCCTCACTCACTCTCCCTCCTCTATGCTTCCAGCATTCCCAATCCATTCTCCTAGGGTTGCCCGCTTTGTCCTATAGCTACACACGAGCACATGGTTTCCATGCCAAGGCTTGATGA